>JAODUI010017069.1:0-10444 GCA_027563995.1 Papilio gigon | reverse complement strand
CGTCACGAGGTCCATTAGATACCATCTCATTTAACAAAGATATACCCTTCGCACCATAGAAGTAGACGTTTTTCCTTGCACAGGTAAGTTGCATTAGGGATGATTTAGACCTCGTTTTGCAGCGTGTTAAACAATGAATGTTTACATGCTGAATAAACCGGTTCGTGTAGTATTACAGATGTCAGTGCATCGATGGTCACTTTTGTCATCATACTCGTCTTCGACCTTTGTCATAAAAAAGTAAGCAATAACATTAAGTTTAAAGCTTTTTTTTTGCGTTGCTTTCAGTCGTATTTATCTATTCGCGGTGAAATCTATTTCCTCAACAAATGATCAGAGTAAATAGTGTAGCGAAAATAGAGGAGCACAAATTATTTTCCTGTGTATACAAGAGAAAGAAAACTCACGGGACCCGTAACTTAGGAGTCGCTTAAAGCTAACTTAAGTTATACTACTTATAAAACGTCACAACTCACGTGTAAATCGGTGTCGGTACCGACTAGTTTCGAATTATGAATATATGTAAATATTATGAATATTTATGTGACTACTGACACGAATCTATGAACTTAAAGACTTTTTAGGTACATCTTGTTTAGTTACTAGGTCAATAATATTCATAACTAGAGGTGTAATGTTTTATATTATTTATTTCCCTTTGTGAGCGTAGGTTCGAATCCTACCGACTGCACCATGTTTTGTATTTCTTTATTTATTATTTTAAATAATAATACTCTCTTGATTATTGTACTTTTAATTAATTCTTGAACTTCACGTTTTAATTACAAAAATCCCGACGCCACTCTGACACTGATGTTACCTTATATCGGCGGATTGCCGCCAACTTCACTACACCAGGCCCGCGACTCCGTCAGCATTGAATTAAAAAAAAAACACGGATACATTAGTTACCTTCTATTAAAAGTCCTGTCAGAATTAGTTCAACAGTTTCGGAGATTAACCGGAACAAACGCGAGCTTTCTTACGGATATAAATGAAAAATAAAACAAATAGATTTTTTGTTAGAAGCAACAATCATCAAGTTTGAAAAAAATGTTATTTTTAAATCAAGTACATATAGACACCATCAATTCATAGATGGATATTCAAAAATGTAGAGTCAATTTGCATTTCCTATTTAATACGTCGATTATAGATCTAACAAACAGCAAAAAGATGTAATGAATTCCGCCATGCTGGCAAATTGAATTGGCTTGCGTTATAGGAGTCGCATTAGCGAACATTGTGCCCGACGAATTCAATATTGCTTGTGGTAACGTGTTCGACTAGTATGCACTAAATACTAAACTAAGACACACTAGAAATAATCTAGCATTAGATCATTAAAATACAAGTAACCATGACTAATCATTACTTACCTGCCCACGTCCATAACAGAACTTCCAGTGTAGCTCTTTACTCAAAGAATTAAAGACGACGAAGAAAATGTGATGTAAACAAAACAAATGCTACGTTACTGTCTTTGCTTCTGTTCTCTTATAGAATCACCACTGAGACATCAGTACAAAGCATAATACTGTTTCGGTTAATTCGGTAATCCTAAAGGTGATGCTGTCAATAAGCACTTGACCAATCATCAGCTCACTATCCATGTCCACTGAAGGATTCCGAACGTACCGTATTATTAGGGGTGACTAGGCCATAGCTATGCTGGCCCAGTGCGCGTTGATTAACTTCACACATATCGTTTAATTTCTTCGCCGATATATGCAGATATCACGATGTTTTCCTTCACCGTAAGAACATCGGATAATGTATATATAAAATTCGAAAATCAAAACATATTTTGACCATACTGGTCCGAAATCTACACATCGATGTTCAGTCACTGCCATGTACCAATGTTTTTTAAATCGTAGATATTATCCGACGCAAGAACGAAGGAATATATAGTGATGAAACCGACATGTAACTGAGAAGTAATTCAAAGGGAGTGTCCAGTCAATTCGTGCTAGGCCATCGTGATATTATGAACTAGTCAAATCCAAAATGAGTAGGCTCCGATCGTGTCATATCACTGGACATTAATATACTTCTTTCGAAATGACCTTGGTTTTGTTTTCCCTTAGGATCTTGAACGATCTCTTATTTTAAAGTCTATCTCATTTTGAAACGTCTGTTGTCAGATAGATGGCGTGTGGTGTTTGTCATGTTCGTTTCGTTGTTCATATCTAGGGCAGTACGAACACATTGATCCAACTTGACATCTATTCACACAAAGGCATAGCTAATATATGTACAGTAGGTAATAAGGTTTCCGCTCTACGCCATTATTGACGGAGATAAAGCTAATAATCGCATTACAAAGTGAACGCACGTACGAATAGAATAATTTCTAACAAAACTCATGTACGTTTAGAATCAGAACGTAATACAGATATTTTGAATAGTACGGTTTGTGGGGAAATCCCACTACCGCACTCTCCATCACCATCATCTCACATACGCTCCCACTTCCACAGGTTTAAATAAAATCTTTGAACTGTTGAATACCTAAATAAAATACATTTCCTTAATTGTTGTTATTACATATTTCTGTTTTATATTAGAGAAGAGGGCAAACGAGCCGCGGATCGCCTATTGTAAATTGATTCACATGAACATCGGAAGCACCAGAAGACCTGCAGAAGCGTTGCCTTTAAGGTTACGCTATCTTCTTGAATGCACCTAAGTGGTAACTGTTTGAAAATACCGCGGAGGACAGTCTTGTGTATCTTTTGTTCGTTTGTTTCTTCTATTTCATTCATTATCTTTTTCTTCTATTTATATGCTTTTAAATACGATGACGTTGATAATGTTAAAGCGTAAACAATTCTCGATATCGGAGTGAGATTCAATTTTAAAAGTTTTATTGACTTTTCTAATTTTTCACAACACGATATGACGTGGGTCGATGCTCGATGGTATTTGAAATGCGATCGATTTACACACGTAATATTTTGACGTACACTAGTACGTTTCGAACCGTGATTCGATGCTATTAAAAGATTTTATAAATTAAAAATATCTCTGTGAAACTACAATTTAAAAAAAAAACATCTTTTGTTTTTTTCGTAAGTGCGTTTTCATAACGAAGTAAGTATCAGTGCCGGTAGGAGGCGCTGCTAACGTGGAAACTTCTGCCAGAATGTAAAACGTACTTAGACATTATACAAAAAAGAAAAATACGTAACAAGAATGCAACAATAGTAAGATCAATTATTGTATCGATAGGGGGCGCTCTTGAACTATCAAAAATTAATTCGTCTTATGTCAACCGTGTATGTACGTTTTAATAAATGTTAATACATGGGTTTTGAGCAGTATATTCGATGGTTACATTTTCCTTTTCAAACAGTTTCTTCGCCTTTATTGCAAGCTTTTGGTTTGTTAAAATTTGGGCTAAATCACGTAATGATGACTCAAGCTTTTATAAACTGCTGAAGCAAGATTTTGTAAAATATCCAAAATACGCATACCCATATGGGTCACTATTAACTTTGAATAGATAACACCTTTTTTTTAAATAGTTTATTAAAAAAAATGTCAAAGTGAAATTACCGTCGACAACCATTATCCGGAAGAAACTCGATAGAGGATAAACAGACCTATGACACTATAGCTAGCTTTGGAAATAATCCGAATGATTTAACAACAAGACCACTTATTATAAATAGTTATGAATCATTTGTAAAAGCGAGGGTAGTTGAATATTAAAATATGTCTGGTTTCTGTAGATAAAAAAAAAAAATACGCCTTAACTCGCTGTAGTCAGAAGTAGCGTCACAAAAACATCTCTCGCATTAATTACATTCTGAATGACGTTCTTGACCTATCTCGTTCGCGAATGAAAAGTTCACCCAGATCATTCATTCATCCTTTACATTTGCGAAGCGTTGGTCGTGAGTTTAGTTATGATACCTATTCTATGACGTTTTTAAAATAGTATTCAAATTAAATAAATGGCGACTGATTTAAATAATATAAAAAAATAACACACTGAAATATTTTTCGAAATTGAACTATACCTTACGAAAAATATAAATCTATTGCCACGATTACCGGTCCTGTGCCGCCCGCATTCAGTGCACTCCCGCAACCTTGACCAAGTTATCAGTCCATCGTGCGGGAGGCCTACCAACGCTGAGTCGACCTGTCCATAGCGGCCATTCTCACGCTTTCAGGCCTCGTCGGTCGTCTGTTGTGCGAACAATTTTGCCGACCGAACGCCACTTAAGGTTTGCAATTCTTCGGGTAATGTCGATAAACTTGGTTCTGTTATGGATTTCTGATACAATAAATCGTCATCATCAACAGCCCTTGTCTGCCCACTGTTGGACTTAGGCCTTTCCCAATGTCTTCCACAGTATGCGGTCCTCCGCCTTCCGCATCTAATGACTTCCTGCAATCCGCACTAAGATACAATAAATACGAAAGTACAAATGGATGGATGGTTGACAGCAAAAACTCTAAAACTGCTAAATGGATATGGATGCAATTTGGCACAGAGATAGATTTCTGTCTAGAATATAGCACAGGCCAATTATATTTGTTTTTAAATCCGCGTTGACTTGATTTAGTTACACTTTAATGATTTATTTCTTTTTTTTTCCTAAGTCTATTGTTTTCTCTTTTTATTCCTGTATTATACGGTGGCTATGATTGTCATTGCATTTATCGTTAGTCTAAGTAATATATCAAAGTATTGTCGGTTACAATAATGCGGAAAAGTACCACCCATTGTTAATTTTGAGTCACGTCTGTCTACCATGAATCACTCACATTCACGCTTTGTCGTCTTGACAATACCTCTTTGTGTATTGAGGTGGCCCTTTTCAGGACAGTTGCGTACATTAGTGCTTATTTGAAATGTAATTTTGCGAGCGATTCCAGTTTGTTGAATACCTTTGAAGAAATAACTATGAAAATGTTTATTTGTAGCTTTGCGGATACAAAACTTTCAGGCGTTTCATAAAGTGTTTTCCTGTCTGGAAAAGTAAAAAATTATGGTGCCCGTAAGCCTCCGAGAGAAATGCTTCAATATTACCAGTTTAGCTTCAACAATTCCTCATTTTGTGTTATAGCGTGATTGATTATCGTCTGGATTTGACGGTTAAGATAATATCCGATTCGAGACCGATTGAATTTTGTTCCCTTTTAAATGATCGTAAGATATTTTTGTGCCCACTCTTAAAACAATTTTTGGTTAATAGTGAAATACAAGTTATTTGAAAGTAAAACCTAGTTTGCTAAATATTCTTCTTAAGTACTTAATCTCGAGTAAAATTAATGTATAATGCAGAAGATAAATGTGCCTAAATTAAATTTAAAATTATCTTCAACCGATTTCTCACAAATGACGCGAGATGAATCTCGTTCACAGCGACTTCATTACGTGAATGAATACAAATGATTGTGCTTTATAAAACTCATTCCGACGCGACGTAATCTGTTACAATTTTGTGGACGCTTCATGGTAAAGTGGAATTAAAAACGTTCATATATTTCTTAATCCTATTACGGTACACGCTTTAGTGTTTCCGCCGTTAACCTTGTGTTTCGACTGACAAAACACATATGCGAAAACATCGTATTCCTTTCATTGACTTTGTCGAAACTAATAACTTTCTTTTGTTAAGCTGTTTCAAATAAATGATTAATTAACATACATATAAAATAAAATAAAAATTATAGCGAATATTGTATCGTAAATTATTTAACAAAAGCTTCCCTCGACTGCATTCAGTTAATTAAGTGCCAAGCTTTTACAAGTGGAAGCTTCGGTGTTGGATTAATAAACTAATTTGAAAACTACGCCTGGTTGATTCGAATTTGAATTGTAAGTTCCATTTAAGGGAATTTGCTATTTTTAAATGCAAGGAAAAATAAATAGTTGTATTTTTTTGTGTAAATGTGTGGTATTGCTAATGAAGAAGTTTTGTTCAATTAGTATCGATTTATTTTATGTAATCCAGAAATTCGGCTTCAAAGCATTTATAACAGTCCATATAAAATACGATGAAATGATGACAGTGTGTTTTTAAAGCCATCAGTAAACTGTTTTAATTGTACATTTGTAAAATTTGTTTACACACGCAAGTTTACTGTACAGTTCGACTGTTCAGTTCAAATTGAAGGAAAAAGAAAATTGTAGGGAGCCTAAAAGGATTTATAAATACCAAGATTTCTTAAGGTTTTTATTAATTAGAACACTCAACAATAAAATGTGACGACACAGTTGTAAAAACAAAAAGCTTTAATAAATATAAAATGCTTGTACAAATGTGCACTCCGATACTAATGGCCTCCATTAGGACATGTGGGTGTTGCTGGATTTAACACATTTAATATATTGCTATGTGTGCATTGAGATGGTGTTACTTGGTATCCTTTGTCTAGTAATTTTAGGTACATGGTTCATTTATTTTAAAATACTACATTAAGATAATACTATATAGCAGTGGGTAGACAAAGAACGATGATGATGCAGCAGCAGGCTTTAAGTACGTAGACGACACACTCAGGGAGGTTTACGTGTACAATAATGATGTCAGTGACGTATTTGTCAATGGCGAACCTTTTTATCTTCGAGAGTGGGATCTAAGGTGACTTGCGAATTCGGACCTAGTCTTAAAGGTTCCGACACACAGCGCGGGACACGCCTTAGGAATTGTTGTATGAGTTAGTAGGCTAATGTCGTGATTTTATTCTTTGGCTTATTAACCTACAGATATTAAGCGTCTAGATTAAATTTCATTTGTATATAGTTTTTAAAGAACATGGCAGTCCCATAATTCAATTTCAACAATTTAATATAGACATAAAACATGAACAACACAAAAATATACATTCGTGGTCTCTCCTCTGCGGCATTTCCAAACTAACACGACTTAGGGTCCATTAAGAAGCGAGCGTATGTCTCAAAGGCCGGCAACGTACCTGTGGTTCCTCTGGTATTGCAGGCGTCGATGATCATTCTTGTGATCACGCAGGTTGTTTGCTCCATTCTTGCAATAAAAAAAGTTGTCTATTTTTCACATACAGGATGTGTTTAATAAAATAAAAATGATTAAACGTAAAAATGTGCAGCGACATAAAGCCAACATTGTGGGGTGTGAAGTGATAACGATCGCAACATGTAATAAAACTAATGGTTACATCTGGGCGGAGCAAATGGATTGCTTCCATGGCGAGAGCGCGCCTGCCTGCTCCCACGTTGTTTCTGTTGTTGTTACTTTTATATCTTTCATTGTGAGATTCACTTCCGAAGTTAATTATTTAACTTCATTATCATATTAGTAAAAACGCCCTCTGGCGACGGCCTCGGCGTAGACCTTCACGATGATACTCCCGCAAACTTGACTATGTCAACCGTACATTTTTTTTATTGAACAATAATTTAGAACAACACGGGAAAAGATGATGAGTACATAAACAAGGTGATGATATTGAATATGGATGGCTGAAAAGATAGTGGAAGTTATGGATGGTTTGCGTGAAAAATTCGTATTACTAGTGTGAGTTCAGATTTGATGAATGACAGATGTATTGAGTATACTGTGCCGACCCTCACTAGGGTCTAAGGACAGGTTATTTTATCTAACATTATCTTGAATTACAATTCCGTTTAACAAAATAAGATAAATTAGGTCGTAGAATAAATTTACTAGCGATAAATAAAAGAGATTGAAACGGCCTAAATCGTTTGCGCTAATAAAAGGGAACGAGGTTAAATTGCTTTCGAATGCCATTGATATCGAAGTTTTTCTTTGGAATTCCCGTAATAAGTGTCTTCTTGTATTGCCTTCAACACTAACAGTGACCAGTTGTTTAGTGGAAAATTGGTCCAAAGATGCATGATGTACCTTGGAAATTTAATCTTTTAATTAATAATTTATTTTGTGCTCATATTAATAATAAGCGCGTCGGTGGCGCAGTAGTTAAGCGCTTGCCTTGACCGAACCTTACTCGACATTGTACAGGTTCGGTCCCCGCCATGTACCAATGTGTTTTTCCATTTTCTAATTGCGTATGTACATTATCCGACGCTCTTACGGTGAAGGAAAACATCGTGATGCCTGCACATGTCGGCGAAGTAATTCAAAGATATGTGTGAAGTCAACCAACTCGCACTGGGCCAGCGTGGTTGACGATGGTCTAATCACCTCTCATAATAGGGTAGGCTCTGTGCCCGTCGGTGGGGATGTATAGTGAGCTGATGATGATGGTTAATACTAATGAATTTTCCGCATACTGTGAAAGGCATTGGCGAAGGTCCAGCAGTGGGCAGATATAGGATGGTGATGATGATCATAATAAAATTATTTCTTAATATTAGTAGTTAAAATATTAATTTCTTTTGGGTATTTAAAAAGAAATCAGTTACAATTAAATTTGTTAACTTTTTTTGGGGTTATCAAAAATTCTTATACATTATTTGTATTTTAAACATGTCTCCATTAACGCATATCCTTAACTAGATTTGGTCCGTGACTTCGTCTGCTAGAAATAAAAAAATATACGTTCTTATTGACTAGTATATCGCTGTGCCAATTTAGAGTTACCATTGACATCCATCCATGCATGTAATTCGCATTTATAATATTAGTAAAATATATGAACTTGATGAGAGTACAATAGTGAATCTGCTCGGAGATTTATCACCGCCCTAAAGTGCTTTAGGCCCCGACTTCCCTTTCTAGATAAGAGATCGCTAAATCACTCTGTACCCATTTATTCTCTAAATAACCGTCATTTCTGTGAACATGGCTTCAAATTGCCTTACATTCTAAACCTTCGATACGAAATTATAATAAAAATAAAATTCATTTGTTTTCAAATCAAACGACGCAATTCAATGTTTTAAAAATGTTGGGTCGTCTAGAGTTATTTTTTTTAGAAAAACTTCAAGAAATGACTCCTTTGATAATAGTTGAGAATACGCTCTCGTGGGAGCCTTAAAAGAAAATGAGAAAAAACCCATTCGGTTAGGTCAATCCACCGAAACATTTGTGACGAGTGGCTAACAATCTATTCTTATTTCCGTTTTCTTTTCTTGTAGAGATAATTTTAGTGAAAGAAGTTTTTATAATACTAAGATTACGATTTAAACATGGGAATGTCCATTATCGAAATATTTATACAATGTCATGATATGTAGTTAGAGAATTAAATTTACTTCCCATCTGCAAATGGACACTATCACATAAAATCTATAGTTATCACGTATGTCGTTAATATTAATTTATTCTACTGTAAATGAGAAACATGCAGTAGTATCTTTGATATCTAAAAGACAGGACCTGTCAAGTCAAGTTTTAGTCTGTCGCTTCTAGTCAAAGATGAAGTCAGTACTACACAGAGTATAGAGTACTGTGCACCGATCACTCTATACTATGCTCTGTACAGCCTGAGTTGACTCAAAGCGAGGTCATTCACGGTCGACCTACATGAACCTTAATTGGTTTGTGTCCGTCCCCTGTAAGTAATTAACTTTAATAGCCGTGAGGATACAGGGTGTCCTAAACATTTACCGAACACGACTTTAATACATTAATCGGTATTTTTACTAATACAAATGCGATAACAAAGATTGGTGCTTGTTATTCCCTATATTCAGAACAGTCAAACGCTCGTTGATGTTTGGCAATGTATAAATCTGAAAGAACACAAGTTAATAAGCTTTTTTACTACGCGCGGGTGGAGTCGACGGTAACTAGATTTTTATATTAATTTAAAAAATACACAACTAATAACTTCGATACTAAACCGTTAGTTTTTATCACCAAATGAAATGAGAAAAACATCTTTTAAACAGTCACATTACAATTAAGATACAAGATACTTCGCTAGAGCAGAAACAGAAAGTGGATCTTGCCCTCCGACACGAGAGATCGCTTGTCCTTCTCGCGTTGTCTCCTACAAGTAACATTATACAGTGAAAATTCACCATTAAATATGAATCTATCTGGTACACTACTAATGATGACTTACCTCACGTGGAGATCGGTGTAGGTATCGACTAGTTTCGGATCTCGGAGTCCTATATCAGGTAATTTAAGTCTGTACCTATAGGTATAAAATATTTGTTTCATAGTCTCGCTTCGTCGCGTACTCTTTTCATTTTCTTTGATCTAAAGCCGCCTTTCAATTTGGACAACCCTTTGATGTTCACCGGTACTGAGGTGGTTCATCGTAATTATGTCTTACAATTATTTAGGATAAACTTTACCGATGTAATTTTAAATGAATTATAGGAAAAATTTTTTTAAATACGCTACTTTGTTGTTTTGTGAAATCGGGTAAGCAATTTCATCATCACCATCAGCTTTTGTGAAGCACAGACAAGGCAAGCATTAGATCTAGTACAAACATCCCAAACGAAAATTCTCTTCAAATTGCCTACGAAAGTTGTGATTGTACGAAAAGTTATAAAACATTGTAA
>JAODUI010017068.1:0-10450 GCA_027563995.1 Papilio gigon | reverse complement strand
TCTTTAGGGGAAGCCTACGCCCAGCAGTTGGCTACATGTGGCTTATATGATGAACTCACGGAGGACAGTTCCGGCATTCAGACAAAGGCGATGACAATGCTGCTGACTCCCAAGCCAGCTACGCACCTTCAGTTTTAACTGAACAGTCGAACTGTACAATTAAAGTTAGTTACGTTAAAGTTTTGCTCATACGCTTAAGTTGTAAGTGTACAGTTTAGTATATTTTTTTTTTTAAAGAGAACAAAAAATGAATTGTAGTCGAAGTTCAAGAAATAGGCGACCTTTGGCTGTAAATAGCAATAGTACTTATGTACTAAAGTATTTTCATTATTTACAGTATTGTAAGTTTTAATGTTTTCATAATTATTTCATTCTTTGTCTTACCCATTACAATAATTACAGCGTCCGTGCCTCAAGATGGCTGTTTCGTTTCCACTGTGGCATTTCATTCGCGGAACGACGACGTTTCTCCCATTACGAGATGAATGAAAAATAGGGTAAAGTTTAAGAGGAAAAATGCTAATTTCACCGAATACCCGAGAGCGAGCCCAAATTGAAAAATTGCCACGAAATATTGAGAATAATTTTATTGTTCGAGCGCGCCGGCCGCCGCGGAATAATGTAATGCTAAATTATACATTCGTAGTAATATAAAGTTTTACAATTTGTATATTATTATTGTTTTCTAAATGTACTTTAAAACGTCAATAGCCCAATGGTTATGGGTACGGACTACCGATCAAGCTGTCTCAGGTTGGAATCCCGCCATTCTACTCTTCGTAAAACTACATACATTAATACACTACTACTACTACATATGTTAATATACAAGAAATGTTAGCAGATTAACGAAAATGTACTAATCCTTTCCTTTCCCACGCATCATCACCTCTGCCAAATTTATTTATCCTTCTATTAAGATGAGGTAGGAGGGGACTAGAATTTGTTCTTCTAGTGCTCACTCACGAGTCGACACACGGAATGACTTCCACTTGACCCCATGTCTTCTGATAGTATTGTGGCGGAAGATCGAGCTATTAATGCTAGATACAGGTTCTCTACTGTAACACAGGTCCTTGTGAGATTGCAGATTCTAAGAACATTATAGTTTACGCTGACTGTATTGTGTTTCAAATTTATTACTTTTGTCCGCAGACTTTCCGACACGGGTTCCCGTACTCCCCGACGGCGCTGGCCTGGGACCCTATACAGAAGCTGCTCGCCATCGGAGACAAGGGCGGCAACCTCAGGATGTATCCTTTTTAACTGAGAACAATGACGTCATTACCTTAAGCCGTTTCTTTTTAATTCGCGCGGATGAAATCGCAGACGATAACTAGTTTATTTTTTATAAATAGCATCAGAGCATATATTATACAACAAGAAAGGTAATTTTCATGTTTATATATTTTTTTAAATTAAAAAACATTAACAGTTATAATCTGTCGATAACCGATGTCGCTAACCTTTAGATATTTTTAATTAATATATGCAACATTGTAACTTGTGGTGCTATCTGGGAATTAACTTGCATTTTTTACCCGATTGAATCATCATCATCATCAGCCCTTGTCTGCCCGCTGCTGGCCTTTACCAATGTCTTCACAGTATGAGGAAATTGATGTAATAGAGGCCACGGTTGGAGACTAGGAGTGGTGGTCGTTCTCCCTCCATGTGGACCGACTACTTAGTACGGACGGCAAGAAAACGTTGGATGCGAAAGGCAATCGATTGATCCAACTGTAAACAAAGTTATTGAATCATCATTATGCGTACAGTAGAAGTGTGAACATGTTGACTATGTCAATCTTCTATTTCAAGCTTGACGTGGGGACCTTCGATAGAGAGTAAATAGGCACTTGCTAAATCGCGTACCTTTCGACTATATCACTTGTTTATTTAAAAAAAAAAGCACTTGTTTATTTGAAAAAAAAACTACCAAACAAAAGTGACACAACAAGCCAAAGTGAGCCTTGCCATCCGACAATAAGTCTCATTTTTCACAATCCCGCTTCACTTAGAAACCACCCGATATTTTCAACTGGTTAAATAAATTATCACCATCATCATCGTATCAGCCACACGTCGCCCACTGCTGAGCGTAACCCTCCCCCAAAGATCGCCACGACGATCGGTCCTCGGCCGCCCTCGTCCAGTATGCTCCCGCAAACTAAAGTAATAAAATAATATTAGTAACTTAACACTATCTATTTACTTCAAGTATTTTGAATATCATAAATAATCGAGATCATGTTTCATCTAAGGACAAACCACATTTAGTGTATGTAGACGTCTAGATGCTTCTTCATCTAGATACTGGACACATAGTGAAGCTAGCTGTATCATGTCTCCAATAGAGATTGAAATTGCATTATCGAATCAATTGAATATCATCCCGTCGACCGTCGACGGGTCGTCGTTACCTCCTTTTGTCAGGCTCACCCCTTCCCCCCACTCCCATCCTGTACCCTAGACTAATTCGGTCTTTGTCACAGTAACAAATGATACATCTCTTTTAAATATGAATCTAAATGGTTTCAGAAATCGATTCCTATGTTGAATTTTAATCCAACCGAGGATGTTCAGTTCTTTTCGTTAGAACAATATCTAATTCGCTTTAAATTATTGGCTGATAAAGATTTTCTAGATTTATTGAAGTTTTGTTACAATAGTTCTTATACAACCATAAATTTGCTCTGTCGAAATTCATGTACATAAATATCGTTGTTTTTATGTTAAAAAAAAGTAGTATAATATTCTCGTAGCGGTGTTACGACCGTGTAAGCCCACTGTGACTCAGCGGACCGAGTGCCGAGTTGGCGCGAGCCGCCTCACTGTATGGCGTAATTAAAATTAAATGCGAACATTTGTATGAAAACCACTAGCGCTATGTCCAAATTAACGGTTTTATTATTACGCCATTTATCTCGAAAACAATTGCAGAAGCGTGACAAAAGAACAAAAAAAAAATTATTTTTAAATTTCGAATCGGATTTAAAAATTCGTTTCTTTGTTACCAATACAATAGTTAAATAGTCCAATTTACGTGAGGTTTGTACTAATTCTACTACTTTATTGATAACACGCGTGAAGTGTTGACTTTATTACATTGTAGGCGTTTTATTTTAAAACAAATGAATAACTCGAAATCGTACCTCCTTTATTTTATTATCTTATATGCAGTCATACATAAAATATAACGTTTTAACGAGTACGTGGTCCCCAGAGGGCGCTGTTAGCGCGGCGGATGTCCGGCGATCATGTTAACCCCGACTACGAGATACCTTTGGTCCTTTGTTGAAACATACATACCGGCTTATATATTCTACATAATTTAGTATACTGTTCCATCGTTCATTGTCAATATTTTAATTGTTAATTTTATTGAACAATTTGTTTTGAAGCGCTAGTAGACCAAATTATGGGTAAGGCCTACCGCTTTAGCTATGTTCGAATTCAGCCATTCGACTATTGTCCTGAACCATATCCTGACACAAGCTGTTTCAAGCTTACCAGGAATTATGACAAGAGATGTTAGTAAATTAACAAAAATATACTATTATAATACAAAAAGGTACTATTAATAATTAATTCATTTAAACCCCTTTAATTCGTGATGTTTTTTCGGAACTTCCCCACTGATGAATGATTCCCGTTACACCTGTACAAAGAAATATCATTCTCATACTGCAAGATAAAATTGAGATACCAGTCTTTCTACAGATACGTCTACAGCCTTAGATAATACTCAAGCAGTATTTTATATAAAGGATAAGAACATTTAACCGTCTCCGTGGTTCCATTGTTAACCGAGGAGACAGGAAGGCGGGGCACGCATATTCTTACGTCGTTTTCCTACAACCCACTCAATGAAAATCAAATAGCTTTGCATAAATCGAACACATTTCTTCTGTATGCATTAATAACATTTCTGATATAATTTAAATAACTTTAATCTATTATTAAAGTAACTTCCGCAATTCTCGCATAACAGTTTGTTCAAATTTCCGTAATTATTTAGTTCTTTAGTGCCTTAGTGAAGATATATTCAGGTAAATACGCTAAGGGATGTATTATATTAACGTAAAATGTCTCTGAGTGCGATAGTTGGTATCCAGAATGACATTTTTTTAGTCAGAACGATGTGAAAACACAAATAAAGTGAAGTCTGTTCTTTAATTGAGCAAAGTGGTCGTTAGTTAATCTAGCATCTCAGAAGACGTTAAGGAAACTTTGCTAACTGCAGATTAATTGTCCGCCGCACTAATTGATGTTTCCCGCCATTCCCCCGCTCGAATGTCCCTAATGAACCTCCTCCTTTCGGTCGGAATTCGTCTGTTCAAAATTAACACTCGACTTTTCGTTTATTAATCTATTGCTAACTTTACAAATTATAACCGAACTTTCATTTGTCAACTGAGTGATTGGAAAAGTTTTGAATTATTGTATTAAGTCATTTTTACCGTATACGTATATGATTTTGTATATTTTTCTTTTATAAAATATTAGGAGATTTTTTTTAATTAACTAACATTTCTTTTACCACTCTAACTAACCTCCATGTATTAGGATACGGTTTACAATAGTCTAATGCCGGGATTCGAAGTCATGACCACTTGATCGGAAATGCATAACGTACCAGTTGTCGGCAAACTTATTATCTAAAGAGCCAAATATGAAAATTAAAACGATTAAATAAAGTTGAGAGCCAAATGTGTTTGTGCAGCTGGACGAATCAACATATCAACTTTGAAGTAGGAACCTTTGTATTACGTACGCGACTTGTATATATGATAAGCGAACACTGGTGACAAGAGTGTTTGCAATGCGACCTGGTCCGGGCCGGGAGAGCCCCAGTAATCCTGTGCCAGAGTGACACTTCAGAGTTCAAAGAGGCGCACTATGCCGACCTCTGAATTAGGCTATTGACACTTATGTTTTTTATACTGTACAGTAGCAAGCAAGCAAGCGGCTTTTCTCTAGAACAACGAGGCGACATCTGTCTAAACATAATTACAACAGGTGGTTTATACCTTACATTGACAGATGACGGGACGTACAGAAAGCGGATATATGCCTTTTAAGTACGTCCTAATTACGCCCAGTATTCGCTTCCTCTCCTATCTTATAAGAAACTAAAATTTGACCAATACAAAATGATTTGTTAGAATCCAATCAGTAGTTCTTAAAATGCGTTCAGTGTTTAGCTTTATGTTATATATCCATCTCTTCATAATGTTGGACCTTTGATGCTGGAAAGTAATTCCCTTCAAAGTTCTAAAGTACAAACTCAAGTATTCGTATTTCCTATTAGCCCCTTACTTAGTACTCGAGGCAATGTTGTAAATTAATTAAATACGTGTTTGAAAGCGGACTCTCTGATTTACATTCGGACCCTTTTAGCGCTCGGACTAATGGGATGAATGCTGTTCAATAAATTACTTACCCGAATGTTAGATGCGCGAACTTCGCGGTGTATTTAAATAGTAACTTTTATCCGCGACTCCGTCCACGCGGAATTGGAAAAAAAACTTAAGTAAAAGCTCATATCTTCTCTTGGGCTGTAAACTACATTAATATCCACCCATTAATTTATCTAAACTTATGCATTTACAATTTGAAGCGCCATAGCCGCGGTTATGGGTACGGACTACTGATCTAACTGTCGTAAGTTCGATTCCCGTTATTCGACTATTATCGTGGACAATATCCGAACACAAACTTTTTCGAGTTTACCAGAAATGTTAGTAAATTAAATAAAAATCTACTATTTTCAATTGTATAATCAACCAGTTCTTGACTTTATTAAGTCCTCTCCAAAGACAATATTGGTATGAATATGCAAACGCCGAGCTATCGGAATCAAATCGGCTTACAACTTCATTGGCAACTGGTTACAATCACAGAATACCTGGCTACTTGCCAGACGTCTCGCTCACACTCTCAACCATATGAACACTTATTTCCTCATACTTACATTGTAACGAATTCACATACAATTTTAGTACTAAATATTTATATTATCTACTGTAAATAATATTTCATCTAATGTCATTAAGACGCGACTATAGACTGAGCGTCGGAGGCGCAGTTGTTAGGCGCTTAACAGGACCGGACCGTGCTCAACATTGTCCAGGTTCGATCCGCGCCATGTACCAATATGTTTTTCCATTTTCGAATTGCATATATATATTATCCGACGTTCTCATGGTGAAGGAAAATATCGTGATGCTGCACTTATCGGCGAAGAGATACAAAGATAGGTGTGAAGTCAACCAACCCATACTGGGCCAGCGTGGTTGACTATGGCCTAGTCGCCCCTGATAATAGGGTTGGCTTTTAGCCCCTCAGTGGGGACGTATAGTGAGCTGATGATGATTGAGACTATAAAATAAATTAGGCATATGTAATCTATCTTCTTCAACTCCGACTTCGTTCCGGCGTAATTAAAAAAAAATAGTTACCATACGCTATTTCAGACAGTAGACTGTATCAAATTTTATCCGGATCCTCACCTCTGCTTGCCTCTTTCTCTGTGTCTCATATCTTCATCATAGATGACGCATTTGCTAACATCCTGGTCATCGCGTACTTAGCTAAGTTATCTTTCAGTTCAGATGGTCTGTTATTCGTTTTCCACCTTATAAAATAGATAATATCGAATATGTAACAAAGAACATCCCGTAGTTTAAGAGTTCTCTAAAGCAGTTTATAGCGAACTATTGATACCAAGAAGCTGGCATCGCGCCAGGGGTTCTTACGACTAAAGTCGGGTCGCATTCGTGAACACTCATATCCGGTCATTTAGATCGACTCGCGAATCGGAAATGCATCGAAATAAAGAGGAAACGAAGTGAATGTTAACGTTTAAAGATTTTTTGAATTAAAAAGTCTTTTCGGATTTTGTTCACCCCCTAAGTGTAATAGCGTAATAATATTTCACCTAAAACCTATCGTAAGTGTAGGGCTTGTTTATACAAAAGGAATTATTCAAATCTGTGCCGTGGTTGTCGAGATTCTACATAACAAAGTTAAACAATAGTCAGCTTTATGCAATGGTATAGATTGATTATACTATATTAAAAAAGCAAAAACCAAATTCTATTTCGTTTTTTAGTGAAGGTAAAGTTTGGCTAACAATCAGGAAATCAGTGAAAGGAATCAACACTTAACGAAAAAATTCAATGAGTTTCCCGCTTGGTTGAAATCTCATTTCCTCAGAAACATGACGGTCCATAAAAAAAAAACTCGATAAATCCCCAGCGAATGGTTCCTAATTTACGACAAGTTCTCGAAGCTACCTCAAAAGTACTTATATTAAATAAACCACTAACTTCAAGGAATGACTTCTAAAACTTTTGTTAATATATCAATTGATTTAGACTTTTATAAAGCCTTCATATTCATTCATGAATAGATTTTTTTGAATGTTTAAATTACTTAAACATTGATATGGTCGTTACCTGTCGGTCACGCGAAATAATACCATTCCACTCACCCTGAAGACAGTTCAAAGGGCTCGAAACTAGTCGGTGCTGACACCGAATGAATAAGCCTGTGCTACGCGCGTGATTTATGTAGTTTTTTTTTTTTAATTAGAAATGATTGTCTCTACTATATGGTAAGCCTAAATTTGTCTACACTGATCTGGCTGTTCAATTTTGTGCAATCTGTACTGATACATTGTGAGTTATGTATGTTTTTTCTTTTCTCAATAAAATAATTAACTGTTTAAGTTGTTTTTTGCGTATATTTCTCTTCTCGGGTCAACTTGTACGGTATCAAATTGTTAAGTTACAAATTCATCTTGCAACTGATGAAAGTTTATGAAATTTTTGCTTTACCCCGCTGAAATTTCTCGGTGTTTTTGATTTCGTTCATTTTAAACTTTGAGAAATATCTTACAGTTTTCTCACAGACAAGTTTCCAACGGCTTGAGGAGCAAGTTGCCAAGTTTTGATTGTTCAAATAACTTCTCTTTAGACTGCCAGAGAAAAATATCTGGCAACTATTTTGCTTTTAATCTGTAGTCTTTTGTATGGAGTTAGATTGGAGTAACATGCAAAGTACGGTCACTTGAGTTTCTCGTATCAACCTCATTGTTCGAAGCTATTTAAGTTTTACTATAGCAAAAGCAAATTAAATTGAAAATACTGCTCTTTAGATGTAAAACATAACAACAAATTAAGATAATTTTTAATTTATTAAAAGAAAAATAACTAAGTGTTACAAACGACATCAATTATTTGTTTACATTACATTACCTCTTTGTTGGCAAGTGACATCAAACAGTCGTTACAAGTTCAATAAACGCCGCAATGTACGTCGCTTATCTGTAGCCAGCCAGGCGTATTTAGGTTGCAATTGTGGTGTAATCAATACAAGTAATTATCATTTCAATTGACTACATCTGCAATGAAATCTTCTATTTACTACATAGAAGCGAGGAAGGTGTATCAGGACTGCACCAAATGGAAGTCTACGGTCTCTGCCTGCACACGTTACGGGCGTGCGTTATTATGGTGTTGTATACTAAATTAATCGAACCATTTTCGAATTCAATTTTTTTATTTATATTAAAGACGTTATTAAAAACCATATTGATAAAATTTTCAAGTGTTTAAACGTGTCAAGGTTGAATGTAAAAAAAATAAGAGATATTATAGATTGAGTAATATTGAACAATGTTTTTCATAATCCGCGTATAATCTAAAACAATGAACTGAAATATTATGCTTATTAAAAACGGCCAATATTAAACATAGTGTTATTTCATAGTAACTCAAGCGGTATATAAATGGAGATTTCTGACAAATCCAATGACACCAATAAATGTCAATTAACGACTTTAGTTTTAGTATGATAAGTTATACGATACAGTACGATGTTACTGCATTAACCCTGATGTCAACTTAAAGTTGTCAAAGTTCATACGTGTGCTTTCCCGTAAGCTGCGGGGACCGGCACGTGTTAGAACCAGAGCTTTAGTTTACTAACGTCAATTATTCCTTATCTGTATTTACTTAAAACTATCTTGTAAGTATCGTAAAGTACTTTGTACTACATCTACAAGTTTTGTGTAATTATTTGACTTCTAATAAATCTCTCACTTTGTAAAAATCTTATGCGGTAAATTTATTTTACACACAAATGAATCCTAATTTACTTAATACGTTGTTAATAAATAACCATTTTATAACAAACCCAAAAAGCAACTTTTTTTAAATTGTAAACAGCAACTGGTCCTCTCTAGCGTTGTATTATATGTCCATGGACGTCGCCCCCCTTCCCTTATAAAAAAAATCTTAAAAAGGAATTAAAAATCTCGCTTCGTAGTCGAAGTTATACTAAAAAAGTGCTAACTCATTATTCTTTGGAACTTAATTATCTAAAATTTATGTTAGACTTTCTTTTGATCGAATTAAAACACAATTTGGAGGGAATCAAGCAACTTTAGTGCGTCGTAATCAATGTCTGAATAATGAATGAAGCTTTGATTCGTCGGAAGTAAATATCACTAACGAAGTCGGGATGTCTTCATTGACTATAAAGTGCTGCCCCGCTGAATACAGTCGATAAAAGCCTCGATCTTGCACTCTGAATTACTTAATGATTTACTATTTTAGATATCATGTATCTAGTAGAAAGTTAAGCGCTTTTTTCGCTTAATAACGTGCAGAATAAAACAGATAAGTTTGATATTGGATTCTTGCTACAAGCGACACGTCCGCCATGTTCGCGAAATATGTTTTTTATTTAATATGACTTACAAACATTTAATCTTCTTAATATTAGCCCTTGTCTGCCCACAGTTGGACGCAGGCCTTTCCCAATGCCTTCCACTATATGCGGTCCTCCTTTAACAAACATATGAATACAAATAATTGTACAGATAAATAGATAGTCATCATTTTCATTTCATTTGGAATAAAGAGAGACAGCGATGTTTCTATAAAACTGTCTCCGCAGTAGATAATTCACAATTAGCTACCCAACTGCAACGAACACAATGTTGGTAAAGAACAAACAGCTCAATAAAGCGATGATATTCAGCCATTGTTTACAGACCTAGATCATGTTTGTACAGTGTACACTGAACTGGGCTACACAAACACCGAACAAGGGCGGTTACTGTTCGAATGTTCAGCTGCGTTCTATTTACATAGGTTTACTGAGTGATAAATGGGAATTAAGTGCCAATAGCCTAATACTTCTGGGTGCGGATTTCCGATCACGTGGTCGAGAGTTCGAATCCCGTCAATCGACTATTGTCGTGTAACATATCCTAGCACAAGCCTAACCTTAGTTAAATATTAGGTAACTAACAGAAATCTTGGCCAAGACCCACTTCGGGTCGCTGCGCCAGCGGAGTAAGTAAGTAAGTAACAGAAATCTGCTAATATTTTTCTAAAAAAAATATATTAGTATATTGATAATTTGTGTAGTTAGT
>JAODUI010017067.1:0-10454 GCA_027563995.1 Papilio gigon | reverse complement strand
GCGAAGAAATTCAAAGATATGTGTGAAGTCAACCAACATGCACTGGGCCAGCGTGGTTGACTATGGCCTAGTCGCCCCTAATAATAGGGTAGGCTCTGAGCCCCTCGGTGGGGACGTATAGTGAGCTGATGATGATGATAGTTGCTATTTAATCCATTCAATGTCATCACCTTCTTATTTATGCTCATCATCTCTTTGCATACTGTTTTATACAATGAAAAAGTAAGTTTCGACGACTATAGAGATGTATGAAGGATCCTGCACTGACTATCCTTAAGTACAGGATGATGTTTCTAAATATGTTATATTTCACATATAAGTATACTACATGACTGGTTTTATATGATGATTGTATGTACTAGTTCTCAGTAGTTGATAACTGCCAACAACTCGACTTATCGAAACAGTCGCGCCAGGCCAATGCTTTGGTCTACAACTTGTATAATGCTTGCACAATCTATTGTTACATGTTTGTGTTCGTTAAATGTACGCATACTGAATAAAACGTAATCATTATGAAATATCGATTTAACACTTTTTAAATTAAGTCATTACTCTTTAGTTTTCACTATTGATCTTGCTCTGTCCCTTACGATTCCCGTTATATCTAAATTAACTTCCTTTACCTGAAGTGAGGGACCACGATCCCATCTGAGGCCAAGTGATGTTATCGAAAGATGGTACGCTCTTTAGTAACAGCTTCTTCTTCTTCTTTTTTCTCCTGCCCTGGTCAAACTTTATGTAGGGTCGGCACAACATGTTCTTCTCTTCCATTCTCGCCTATCAGCCGTCATCTCCTCGGTTACCCCTTTCTTACTCATGTCATTCTTCACGCAATCCATCCATCTTTTCTTAGGTCTACCTCGACCCACATATCCCTCCACCTTCATATCTAACTAATCTTTAGTAACAGCTTATTGACTCTAATCTTGAAGGCCCCAATTAAACTAGGATGGAAACACTGACGCCTGCAATATCGTCCACTCCTTTGCTGTGTTCACAATAATTTAATAAAATTGGTTTGAAAATTGAACATCGCTTTAGCCAAAATTAGTTTCTATTATGAAACATTGGTACGTAAATTAAACAAAAAAAAAATAGATTTATACAGATATAAAAACATTTATAATTTTTTTTTATTTAACTTACTAAGGAAGTAGAGAGATACAGCTACCCTGAGGCGGATTTGCAGTCTCGGTCTCCCTAGACAAGTCCCCAGGCCAGATCTTTACGTACTTTAATTACATCTTGTTAGCATCAGTAAATTTTAGTCACGATTGACCGCCCTAGGCCCGGGCCTTCTAGAACTAGGACATAGTGGGTCTGGTCTTCCGACAGTAAAAGTCTCCCCTTGTCTCTATACCGCCATCCATATCATCTCGACCCAATCCTGGATTTGGAGCTTCTCATGAATTTGAAAAAAACAACTAAAACTAGCTAAATCATACCTTGACCCACTAACAGTCTATTTCGTAAATATGGTTACCCTGATAGGAATGTGTGTTAATCTTTAAATTAGAAGGTTTATCACAGTCAACATAAAGACTGTTAAATATTTAGTTTGTTCGAAAGTGTTCGGATTAAGAGATGGTTGAAGTTGTCAGGCTATAATTTTTTTTATACGCGAAGTGGTCAAACGAGTGGCCGGATCACAATGGTGATCGTGGACGCCCATCTGCAGTACTAGAAGAACTACAGATGCGTTGCCGACCTTTGAGAGAGGGACGCTCTGTCGTATGAGTTAGTAAAATGTCTCCATAGCAAAAATTATCTCGATCCAAAATGCTGTTGTTTTATAATATGATTATTACTTTAATATATCTCAATTAAACGTCAACAGCAGACGATAAACTTGATTTTTGGATTAGGTTAGGTAGGTTATCAATGATAACGCAGTTTGTAGGTCAACATGTGACATTCGACAATTCCTACATTCGTACTGGTCATTTTGCACTATATTTAACTGTATGCGACATTGTTATTTAATTAATTTGCTAATGTCTCTTTCACCGATCCAATTAAGCTCGACCCTTGTAAATATGGTTTACGATAAAGGGTCAATGGATTCGAACCTTCGAACTCGTGATCTGGAATCTGTACTCTTAACCATTAATGCGCGATTAATGCGCGGTTAATGCTGAATGAAATTGTAAAATACTGTCAACTGAAGGGACTTTATTAATATACAAAGTTCATGCGGTTAGGTGTATTTGCAATTAAAATGTTACGAGTGACAGCGCGTGTATTGCATTTTCTGCTCGGTTTCTACTGACGTATAATGATAGAAAAACAATTTTCCGTTTGTATTACTATGGTAGATTAGACTTTAAACTATACTGTAATTAGAATTATAATAATAACACAATATCACCATGCATGTCATATTATTACACTTGTCAGGAATCCAAGAGCGTCACGTATCCAGAGCATCTGTTTTTTATAAAGAAAGTCAAAAGGAAACCGTAACCATTTTTATTGCAGTAATCTGCTTTTTTTATACAGAGTCAAAAAGCAATCGTATCCATTATTTCGGCAACACGCTGCATGTTCAGTACAGGCAATGAGGACAATAACATTTGTATCCTTCGTCATTGGAGATCGATGGACGGTATGACGTGTATATCGATGACGTCACACATAACTATTTTGACATTGCAAGTGAACAAAATGCACCTCAAGGTGACACACGATGGACGGAAACAAATTGGGTAACAATAGCTTGTACGCTTTAAACAGTCATTGTCTTCCTAAGACTTATATAACAATGTAACGTAAATGTTCGTGACATGGATACGGATAAATCCTTCTTTAAATTTCAATCATGAAATTCTGTATATACATAAAAATAACCATCCTGTATATAAGATTTCATTACCCATAATTTTTCATTAACGGCAATCTACACTGAGCTGATCTTCCTATGTACTAATTACCTGCCGCACTGAATTATTAACTCACTACTTCTTATACTAACTAGTTATGTTAATTCACTAAGTGAGTCCCTTAGTACAGATTAGTCCTGCTAATTAACAACTACGTGCAGTAGTCAATCTCCTTTTAGTTAACATTTATATTCCAATGAACAAAGTACACAGCTAAGCCAAATTTTGAACTGTAAAAAGTTGCAGGGCCAAAAGTCAAGTCGTACGCGTTGCGACATTTGGTTACGACCTTAACACATCCGAGACTGACATGTGACGACAACACAACAAGATCGAATTTCGCAACGCAACGGGTCAATGATAAACCACTTACTATACTCCGATCAATATAACAGCATAATACAAACAAATTCAGATGATAGTACAGAGACTTCAAAGTTTACGATTCGTAAATACAACCAATACTTTAACGGGTATTATCCGATAGTCCTTAAAATGACATGTGCGTACTAAAAAACAAATGAATACGAAAGGAGGTCACATTATGTACCATTGATCTAACAGCAACCAGAAAGTTTGATACTATGGTCTGTCCTCGGCGGTATTACCAAACCAGTACGACTTAGGCACCTTCAAGAAGCGAGCGTATCTTCTCAACAACGGCAACGTATCTATGACACCTCTGACGGATGTCCATGGCCGACAATGAACGTCTCGCTCGCCACCTTCTCGTATCATAAAAACTTCATGCTATCCGAGATATGCAGTCCTGTTCCCGATCAAATAAAACTATCCATAAAATTGTGCATGGCAACTAATTCCTACATTACTATCATACAATGACCACAGTCAACATTTCGTATTATTGTAAACGTCATCAGTTCGTATTTTTGCTGAGGCTAATATGTTGAGTTCATTTTATTAAAGACAATGAACTGTAACTCGGTCTAACAGATGCAAGAAAGTGAACAACACTATCTATCGTATGTTCGACATAAATAAATGATGCTAATTAATTTACAAACGAATTTTAACACTTCGAAATTTTCGTTTTCATGTTGTGCATTATATTGACGATGATGAGGACCTCCTTGAGGTATCCATCAATTGCGAACCTTGCGGTCTCCAACAGTGGGATCTGAGGTGACTTGCAAATCCGAACTTAAACTTGATGGTCTGGTCACTCGGAGCACAGTACAACTGGCCTGAGGAGTGAGATGTGAGGTCTCAGTGAGGAGTGAGTGATGTGTAGGTAAAGTAAGGCTTCAGTCGAGATATCCTACTTAGACCAGTTCGAAATTTATCAGTATTATTTTCAATGTGTAAATCAGCTTGGGGAGTAGACAAACTTACTATATTATTAATCCGGAATAAAAAAAAAATCATCGCCATCAACCTGCCCTTCTCCCTGCGGAGAGTCACAGTATGTACTCTTCCATACATCTCTGTCGACAGTCATATCTAAACACACACCCTTAAGCATATCCTCTTAGAAACAAATAATCCATACCTTCGGTCTTCCTCTACCTTAATAGCCATTCTCATTTAATCTCATCACCTACTTTCTTATGTGTTCATCATCTCTTCGCATAGCATGTCTAAAACAAAATTTTGTACGTATTCTTAATAAAAAAATATTACATTCTACATGGTGCCATTCAAACGTCATCTGATTTTTGTATGGATATCCGTTTTATTTCTTGGTAACTGTCAGTAAATGGCAGCTGTATCTTGCATGCGGGTCGCGTCACCGACTATAATGGTCCTAATTGTGAATTGAATAACAGGATACAGCTGACATTGTTATAATATGTATATAGTATAGTTAATTCCAACACAAGACACAAACTTTGTAAACAAAACGTACAATTCAACAGTTAAATAAGCTTCTTACTTGGGATCGAATATTGGACAGATAACTGACGACATTAATTATGGTATAGCATCAGCAGTAGCATTTGCCTGCCCACCGCAGAACTTAGGCTTTCTCCATAGCATAATTTTATTTATAAGTCAGTATGCTAATATATCCCGTGACCCTACAAGATAAGCTTGTACAAGCTTGTTTTCACGGAAATATACAATCGTCGGTATTCGAATCCACGATCGCTTGATCGATAGTCCGTAACCATTAAGCTACTGACGCTTCAAACCTTACCTTTCCTGTATAATTTAAAAGCGTTAATACTAGTATTTTACTTAATACATCTATAAATCGCACTCTGTCCCACGATAGCACGATAGCGTGCACTCAATAATTATAACACAAAACCAGTGCTTATTTTTTTTTTATTTACTGTTTGTCTAGTTTCCTAGACTTGTTTGTTTACGTGTTACAGTACAACCTTGACTTCTTCACTACTTCCTACATCGCGTCTTTGTTGAGGAAAAAGAAAAGCGGTTACAAACTAAAAATACTACAGCTAACACTCACGTATACATCCGGTGTCGGTACCGACTAGTTTCGAGCTCGGGGACTCTTCTTCAGGTTGAGTGCGATTGGTCTTACTCCGCGGTCGCGGTCATGGCCTCACTCTGAAGAGGAGACCATGATGTCCGCGAAACTAGTCGGTGCCGACACTGAATTAATGCGTGAGTTAGTCGTTTTATTTATAGTTTATAATGTCTTAAGAAAGTTTAAATAGTTAAAAACAGATGTAATTTAAAAAGTAAATGTGTTTTGCGTACCCTTATAGGGTTAGCAGAGATTAAATATTACGTAGTATGCCTATTACCCCTTCTTATTAAAATCGAAAGAATGTAATCGACAAATTGTCGATTAGGCTTGACCTACAGTTGTCATGTCAAATTAATTACTGCTAAAATCTAAGTTTTCGTAATAAAAAGAACAGATAATATTCCATAGATGAATATAATTTTATAACGATCCTTCCCCACAAATATCTATAGACATGCGTTCTTCTCTGTCCAACGTCATACATAGGAAAGAGACAGAGACATATTTAGATGTGGCCGTATGGCAACAGCTGTATTATTCAAACGTTGACACTCCGGATCCGTTCGTCCAAACAATCTTTTTATTTAAATTTAATTCTAGAAACATTTCAAAACATTTGCCCTGCCACTTATGACAATACTTTTTTTTTTAATAATAAATAGAAAAACGTTTTTCTTTTTGAATTAAGAACACATCTGATTCCACTGACGAAACACTATTCGAGCACACATAAACACTATAAAGCTGCGGTTAGTTTAATTAGGACAGTTGTTGACCCGTTAGTGGTACATTGAAAAACAAACGAATGCTGCACTTACAAGGGAAACGTTGTTCTCAGACTTGTTAAGTTGTTTACATCTTTAAAAGAACTAAAAGGAACATCGGTAACAAAACTTCGATCGTCTTTTATTTCTGACTTTGACTCGAATCGTATTTCACGAATTCGACATTTGTATTATAGAGAATATGTATTAATTGTTCTTAATTTGAAAATTAAAACACGGTATATTAGTTGCTTTTACATACGACAGAGACCTGTATTAATTCAGTAGATATTATTTATATAAAACAGCAGGAGATTTATGTTAATTTACAAATATTTCTTGTCACATTCCAACTATGGGTTTGAGCTGGGATATGGTTTCCGATAGTTAAATAATAGGATTCGACCTCTCGGTCACGTGACGGGATATCCGTACCCCATTAGGCTATTGGCGTTTCTTGAATTTATATTCGATGATTAAAAATTAAAATTGTGACCATAGAAATACGACATTAAATACCTATAAAAACTATGTTAATTTAAATCGACTTTTATAGTAAAGGAATTAGGTATATAAGTAATTAAAAATTTAAATTAATTAAATCACACATTATATGCAAAACTGACTCATCGTGTCATTCAATACACTATTGTTTTCTTTAGCGACTATTATGTGGGCATGAAAGTTTATACCAACATCGGATAATGCCTTTGTACCTCTCTGTAACATTACACTGTGACATTTTGCTTTCACGCTGAAACAGCTTTCTTTGAACCACTGTAGCTACTCTGTAATTCAATACACGTAAGTGATAATGCACGTAGTTAACTAAATAAGATACGAAAATACGAATGCCTATTAAGAGTGTGGATTTCCAATCATGCAGTCGAGGATTCGAATCCCGGCATTCGATTATTGTAAACCATATCCTAGCACAAGTTTAGTTGAAACGATACAAGAAATATTAGTATAATAAGAAAAGTCTGGTAACATTTTCTACTAAAAATCTTGTTGACAGTGTGATCTGTTATTCTGAAGTGCCAACTTAATGGATAATTGTCTGGATTACTGAACTACGGGTCGTGGGTTTAAATCACGCCAGGTGTCTGCAAATACGAATTATGTCCTAGTATAAACTATTAGCCCTTATAATAGCCTGAAGGCGAGGGTCTCTCAGTGGGAACGTAGAGCGAGGTGATGCTGATAATGATGACAGTATGACACTATAAAACTGTTTAAAGATGAAATAAGCTTTCTTTTCTAGTTTTATATGTTTTGATAGAACAGCGGTCATCAAAGTGCGACTTCGGAGCTGCAAGCGGCTCTTTGAACTCTAGTGTGGTTTTGGCACAACATTCCTACGGGCTTGCGCGCCCTTTAATATTATCCGGCTGTTGACGAAAAATCATTTAATATCAGCACCCCTGACTGATGTCCGTTATTTTTAATGAATCTCTAAAATGATGAATGTTTACTACATTTATAAACAGATTTGGCTGTTAATTTTTTTTACGTTTTACTTTGCACATTTGTCTCTTTGACTAATAAGTTTGCCGACCACTGTGTTAGAATAGTGATAGTGTAAAGACCGCAGATGGTTAGGCCAATAAGTTTTACTATATTATATGTATGTATTTTGTGCACTGGATGCGGGCGGCATAGGACAGGACATCGTGGCGATCGATGGGGAAGGCGTAGGCCTACTGTACTGAACACGTTCAGCAGTGAACATTAAGCTGATAATGATGATGATGATGATGCTGTGTTTAGTATTAGATTAATGTTTTTTTTAACAATTCCAAATACTTGTAAACTAAGATACAATTACACGCTTCTTTCCTCGTTACGAATTATAGATTAATCTCTTTTTGTTACCATAAAAGAGCTATTTTTATTTAACTCTGTGATACACAAACTGTTTTTTTTTAATCCAATAACGAATTGCAAAGCGTATAAACCGCTCGAAATAGAATTATCACTTTATTATTTGAATTTAGAATAGCATGTTTTTTTTGCAACATTATTCTGCGCACGCAAACAACGCTTTTTTATATTTTAATCGGGAAATCCCAGCGACATTTACTTTAAAAAAGAAAAAAAAATAGAGATCGTAAAATATATTTAAAAATAACACATTTCAAAACTTGTTACCTCTACACCTGACCTATATAACCTCTTTGGTCAGAATATTTACTGTATAAAATTTATTTATTAAATATTAATGAAAGTTACACAAAATGTAACAAAGCCGGGAACCAGGTGATATAATACAAAAGGCTGCTGTGCAAATATCATGCCTGCATGTATTTACTTGCGTTTTTATTGTCACTTTATGTATGTACAGTCAGTGTCCTTCGAGGTGTTCCACTTTTTTTATACGAGAAGGGGGCAAACGAGTGGCGCGATCACAAGAGTGATCATCGACGCCCATGGACACCTGCAATATAAGAGGAACCACTTGAAGGACCCTAAGTCGTATTGGCACTTTACTTTTTTACTTTGTCGTACTTTCAGAAAAATTCCTTCAGCCTCATTCCTTGCAACAAGACAATCATCCCTTCTTACAAATAACCAATTAGGTAGCAGTAAGTTGTGCACAAGGTAGGATAAGAGTTGAAAGCAATTATCCAAGTACTAACTCGGTATCGTAGACACAATTTAATGCTACGTCCTATTGGCTATTGTTTCCGTGCCATAACGACTTTCACTTTTAAAGTGTGATACCACCAAATAACCCGACTGTATAAATATTCGCTACCAATAGCATGTCTACCTGAAGTGGACTTGAAGTTAGTAACAAAAATAAAAATGTTCTGTTTCTCTCACACCCCAAGCTTCAAGCATTTGTCTCACACGCTCTTAGATACGCGCATTTGATGTCACTGAAAGTAAGAATGTGTACGCAATGCAACCCGTTATCGATACTTATCTATTTGCAAACGCGGGTTCGATTGTTATCGATATGCACCTCTACGATTCTTACGTACGTCACTACACCTCTCCATAAGACGGGTAAGTGCGAGCGAGACAGACAGATAAATATGATTTACCACCCGAAGCCTCAGTTCATAATGCGTCGACTATATGTAACGAAGGTAATACTCAAATGCATATTGTCGACATGTTTCTTTCGATAGTTTTTTTTTTTATAAATTGATTCGAAGACCTTGACTGTTTAGTTTCACAATCTATTTTCCTGTATCGTGAAATGTCAATAACCGTTAATCTCTTACTTTGTTATTTGTTTGTATTTTATTATTTACGTATTCCGGGTTGCGATTGGGGCTTCTGCTTTATTGTGGTTATTTTATCTGTTAACGTGCAATAAACTCTGACCCTGATGCGATTTCATCCCGTCGAAGGATTAAAATTCTTTCTTCATTCTTTTGTTCCATTTTTAGTTGTCGTTGGATGCGGAAGGATGACCGCATACTGTGCAAGGCCATTGGAAAGGCATATGTCCAGCAGTGGGCAGATAAGGGATAATGATGATTTTCTAGGTACTTGCGATTTTTATTTTTTTCGTAAAATAATAGTTTTGTTAATTCAATAATATTTCTTTTACCGTTCCAATTAAGCCTTAAACTTGTGTTTAAGTAACTATTCAGACTCTGAGTGCGTTTAAACTGTTCTTTAATAATATTTTTACTATATTTAAAAAAAAATCATAAAAATGTTAGTACATTTTTGTTAATTTACTAATATTTCTTGTAAACATAGCTGGTAATCTTCAAAAAACTGGTGTTAGGATATGTTTCACGGCTATAGTCGAATAGTGGGATTCGAGTCCTCGGCCACGTGATCGGAATTCCGTGCCCTTAGATGCCGTGCATTAGGATAATAATTTGGTTATAGACACTTACGTTTAACGTACGCAAACACGGAAAGTGGGCATATTGGACAAATGTTATAAAGTTACAAAACATTTTAAAACAGGATTCCGAAGCAAATGCCAATCGTATCGAAATCCAGTTTTTGCGGATTTTTGTCTTCAATGTAATTATTATATACTTTCGATGTAACGCGAGCGAATGATTCTTATATAATTTAATTTGATCGCGTGTTTAACACGTTTGGACTTAAACAGGCTTACATTTAAACGATCGCTAGATATAGTAAATTTTAATGCCAATTTTTTTTTTATAAACTACTAAAAACAGTAAGAAATTACAAGAAATCTATACCTGATTTAATATAAAATTATAAAAAAATAAATTTATAGTTTTTTTTAACGTATTTAATGCAAGTACATTTACGCACAACTCTTATGATATATTAAAACTTTCGTGAGACATTTCACTATATAACTTATAAAACGGCTTAACGCGCGACGGGCCGCGAACGCGCGAT
>JAODUI010017066.1:0-10498 GCA_027563995.1 Papilio gigon | reverse complement strand
GATTGGCGGCCTTTAATCGAAAATACTTCTATTCTACCTAATTAGCGAATAAAGAATTTAAATAAGTTATTGATTAACGAAAAGATCTAAGAAATCATATAACACTGTGATGAATATTATGACTGCTTTATTCGTATATGAACGCGATGCCGTTATTTTGATGCGGATTGGCTAAAACACTTTAATACTTACGGTCGTAAATTATTGTAAAATATTAAGACAACAAATGTAATTGGCATTAGGTGTAATCATTGTTATTCTTGATATAGTTAAGCCGTTTTATAAGTAGTATAGTGAAATGTCTCACGAAAGTTTTAATAGTTTAATAAGCGACTAATTATAATCATATCTTTTATTTGAATCTAGTAATTCGTTTGTTAAACTATTTACATTATTTCAATACATAAATTACGTATATTTAACGATATAAATGTGAAAGGTTAGATGAATAATTAACTAAAACAGCTTAAGGGATATTTTTGTCATTTAGCACAAATATAGAGCAGTCTTCAATAGCGTGTAGGTTAACACTAAGTTTTGTTTTTTAATTACACGCTGACGAAATCAAAGCTAAAGCTATAAGTCGTAATTCCGTATGTTTATATTCCTTTACCCAATTGCTACTTATATTTCTACAATTATTAATGATAATATAATTAAGATAATATAATTAATAATAAATGATTAAATGGAGTTGGCAGATGTAACGGATTTTCATTTCACATGATTTTAACAGATTGTTACTTATCATTGCTCAGGTAGACTGCATACCTTTTTAGGTCGTTGACATGAACGCTTTGTACGGGTGTATATTATATTCGTACGACTGACAATTTTATTTAAAAAACAATATTTTTTTTATTTTATAAGAAGCTTAACGTTAGAACTAACTAACATTAGAACATTTTATTTAGGTATACAATTTTTCTTCACATTAGACCTTAGTTAATCGAAGAACTAGATGAGCATGAGTAGAGGCAAGACAGGCGCCGGTTGCATCGCGGTGTCACGTGGAATTCATGCTCACGCGACGCCCACAATGACAAAGAGAGGGAGGAAAGAAAAAAAAAAGACAGGCGCCGGCCATAACTTGTGTCGGAGACCAATACCTACTTATGTCGCACCAGCGGATAAGTGTAAGCCATTTAACAACACTAGTGTATTCTTAAAAGTTAATGAGTCTGTGTCATTACTCAATGACTGATGGATGAGGTGACTTTTGGCGCGACTTTTTGATAGATAGATTGACATCACGCTTATTGTTTAACGGTTGATTGTATAAATAAGTAGTCGAAGAAACAAATGAAGAAAGTTCATTGAAGTTTCTCGAAAGTATACTTTATAATTTCAATAACAGTGACTGTACATTAAACGTTTCTTATCTTCAAAACACGTGCTGGTTATGTAACATTTATTATGCTGTCGCTCTATCTGTACTATACGCAAATGATAAACTATTTTGTGAATACCTACTTCCTGGTTTTATTAATCGTGATTAAATTACAATAATATTTTTAATGATTAAGTTTCGATATAACGAATCGCATTAGAATGAAAATGAAATTTAAAAAAAAACGTCTATTAGGTTATTAATTAATGAAGAAAAATGTTGCAGCTATTTGTTTGAATAAAATAATAAGACAACTTTGTAGCAAAAACATGTTTTTGTTTGCGTGATGAATTTAATTAACATCTGTACGATAAAATATTTATTATTACATATTGTTAGTAGTGTTAATATTATAATAATTTATTAAAATGAACGGAATTAAAAAATAACATGTCAATTATTAGCGTTCTGTTCTTACAGATGTTCTACAACAGTTATTCTCAAAGTGAGCGATAACGCCCCTTTGGGGGCCGTTGAAATCTAGAGGTGGGCGTTAAGGGGCCCATACAAATAGTGGTGCGTTGATGTGGGTCAGTGGGACGGTGTATAATTTGTAATATCATTTACTTTGTATAGTATTTTAAACTGCACTAAAATTAAAACCCGCCTACAACACAATAACGTTCACTTACGTAAACATCGTTTACTATTTCTATATACTTTAAATATAAAATATTACAATTAATAAAAACGCTGGCTTATGCGGCTCTTTTTATTTGAACCAGTTCTAAAATATAAAGTAAAATTAAAGTAATGAATTTGTGGTCATTAAGTTTTAGGGCTGTTTAAAAATGGGGGCGCTTAAAAGATTTGTTTTTAAAGGGGGCGGTAAATTAAATAAGTTTGATAATCACCGTTCTAAATCTATGCCAAATTTCATATAGATGCCTGAAACCGTTTTGGAGGGACCTTTAAACAAATATCCTAACTTTTTCATTTATAATATAGTCAAGAGCAACGAATGCGGGTCACCTAAAAGCTTAAAGAAACTTAAAAATCTCGGAAACTAAGAATGCTATATCAAATAAACATTGTTTTATAGAGAATATTCCTTAAATTAAAGTAATAAAATTTATGTCACCATATTTTTTTTTAATTAAAAATTATATAAAGAAAAAAAAACTGCTGATCTCGCTTTAAAACAAAACTAGGCAGCATGACTTTTTTATACAACATGATTACTATCAATACGGTTTATAGACCCACTTAAAACAGATTAGAAAAAAAAACAAACTCAGGTGCAGTAATTTCGTAGTTCCATCTTCGAAAGTCTTCCTTTTTTAAATTTGTTTTTTTATGACGTAACGTTGTAATAATTAAGAAGTGTCAATATCTCAATTTAAGGGGTATTATATTGTCTATTAAACACCGTTTTTTTTTATAAAATTAGCATTCTTAGTACTAGATTTATTGATTCTAGAATTATAAGTCATTTTGAGTGTATTAGTATCCGAAGCAAAAGTTACGTTTTCTTTTCTATAAAACACGATGAATGTTTTTTTCTACCATATTTTTTATATTTTGCCTTGCAAATATAATCTGTGTATTTGCAGATCTTTACCGGAAGTGCATTATCGTATAAACAGGAAGTACGTAATTCTGTTCCTTTACGATAGAGTTATGTTTTCCAATGATATGCATATTTAATTAAATTAAATGCATTATTCCTTTATTTTTTGTTTAAATAAAAAGAAAAGATAATGCAATGGCTAATTATTAAGATATACAAATCGATGTCGATTCCTACGTTTTTTGGATCTAATAAAAAATGACTCTGAGGAAACCTTAAAATCATTTTTTTTATTTCATAGTCGCATGCTACGTCTAGTCTTTATCATAAAAAATACTGCCTTTTGATTCAAAATAAATTATCGTCAACCATATTGATCGAAAGGTGGGCGAGAGCGGGGCGCGGCGCGGGGGCGGAGGTCAATCAAGTACATCTCCAGCCAGGTATCACGAACAGAGGTTATAAATAAATAATAAAATAAAATACATGGCAACATTTTTCTTTATGCCTCTCACTTGGGATTTACTTAGCAACTTTCACTTGAAACTATCTTCCTAAAGAATATTCACAATTTCATGTCTATTTAGAATAATCCTAGAGAGATTTTAAATTGTTAATTATTAAAATTTATAGGTGATATTGGAGGCCAGACTCTTTGGTATTAATATTAAAGCTACTGAAGAAGTCCTGTCAACTCAGACATTAGCCTCGGTTTTGTTGGTTTAAAAAAAAAAAACAAATAATGTAAACACGCCATGTTACGACACATAGTTGAGTTTGTATAACGTTATTTGTAAGTAACAATTCAAATTTGATCGTCTTTTATTAAGTATGATACGAAGTGACTTGAACATGTTATAAAAAAATATCACCCATGTTCTTTGGGTGCCGTGTCCTAGCGGGTATTGGCGACCATCATGCCAACTGGAATCTTTTACACTACGGCTCTGAATAAACGTATGCTCTGGGTATATCACTGGCAAAGTTATCTGCTCTATGATAGTGTTTTCAAAGTGTTCACACCTACTCAAATTATTTTTAAATTATATGTTTTTCTATTCATAATTTTCGTTATTCGCACAACCCTAAATGATTTAACTCGATACGTCATTGTTTGCGGTAGGTCAGTGTATAGACATTGCTAAATAACTTTGATAACATTTAATTGTAAACGATTTTAAAAATGAATTTATGGCGAATACCTTTTTTAATTTTCCTCGTTCTCTTTTCACACATTTTCTTTGAATAACACAGCTTGCTGGTTTCACAAACACTGAACAGGGAACAGTTGATTGGCTTTAGTAGCGCGGAACGTCCGTGCTGCTCGAGTGCTGAGCGGAGAATTGACGTCGGCTCGAGGCTTGGGAAATCGATGGCTCGCCGGCGAGCGGCCGCGACACGCTGTGTAAAGAGTGAGATAGAAAGTGGTGTTGTTGAATACTAATTCATATTACCCCATAAATACTATTTAACACGAATTATATAATTTAAAAGTAAATATGTGTTCTAATTAAGTTCCACTTTGTATAACAGTTGAAATTTAAACACATTTTTAAAATTTCCACTTTTAAATCCGCTGAACTAACCGAACACTACCAGTTAATACAAATATTCTATTTCAATATTGCAAATTATTTTATGATTTTTTTTTTTAATAAAAATAGCGATATGCATATCTTTATTTTAACAGTAAAATTCTACGTCTAGCCGTTGGCGCGACATTCTTAGAAAAGTACATAGTTTTCGCTTCACATATTAATATAATGATAAGTAAATATTTTCGAGCCTTCGTTTCATAACAGTAAAATATTGTGTAGTAAATGATATGCAGGACACACTTTTACTGTAACAGGAAATTTATTTTAAAATAAATTAAATTAAATTAAATGTAGTTTAGTTTAGTTAAATTAAGTTACACTTAGCTGTTAATTAAGTAATTAAGATAATTAATTAATTTTTGTTGTGATAAAATTTGTATTTGAAAATTGTGTTTATATAAAAAAGGTTTTTCATATTTCTAACAACTAATTGTTCTCAGTTTCTAATTAGACTAAATGTGGTCAATAAAAGTTTTCATTAACAAGTTACATATCATATTCAAGTGATATAATGATATAGTTGACAATTATATTTACATTTACCTGTTTTTCTCATGATAATCTTTTGAAAAATAAAATTTTCCCCATTTCTATGGAATTAATTGCAACTTTTGTCTGGTAACACCGTGTTCCCTGGTAATTGCGGTGGAACGGTCTCACCACGCATGATGTCCCACGTGTAGCGTTCACGATGACTTATACCAAACATGTATTGCTCGTCAAAGGTGACGACTAATTTTTGTAATTACGTCATTAATAATAAAATTATTAATAGACGTATAATCTAAAATAATTAAACAAGACAGATATTACATTATATTAATATATAAAATGTCTAGTGCAATTAGTAAGTTTTTAACTTTAATATATACGCTTACTTATTAACCCCTAATAATAGGTTGGTCTTCAAACCCCTCAGTGGGGGCTGATGCTGGTGACGATGTAATAAAAGTGTTGCTAAAATTGTACCCTAGGCGCGATGCATGTATCAAAAAGCAGCAGCTCGCCTCTGGCTGGGACATTGTGAATAATAATAATGTTAAGCTAGTGAATAAGAAATTTTGTAAAATTTCGTGAAACATATAAATGAATATACGGCCTACCCGGGAGGGATTTACTCCCGGACGGAAAACCAAAAAAAAGAAAAAATTGTACCCTTATTCGTGAAGTTCAAGTGCATTTTAAATCAAATATGTCTCGATTAAATTCGAATTTCAAATTGGTGATTTCTTCTTCTTCGCCATGGTCTTACCAGCCTGTACCTCGTTTATCAGTGACGCATTTCACAAGCCGCCGGCACTGCATCCTGGTTTTAACTAGTATATCATAAAAAAGACAATGGCGAAGAGACAGTTGATTAATTTACTATCGAATATAAAAATGGTCCAGGAATTTAAAAGATAATTCCTAGGTGTATTAAATGAGTTCCTATTTTAGGCATTTTAGGTTTGTTTGAGTTCTTTTTGTTAGTTACTTTACTTTTAATATTAATTACGTATGCCTAAAGTAAACCACCTTCAATAACCGACGTAGAAGTTATTCGTCAGAATACGCCAGCATACTCATGACGTCACCTATGACGTCATCGTCATCGATGTCATTTGTTAGTGACGTAGAACACACAAACTCTATTTGAGTTATTAACGCCATCTACACATCAAAACTTTAAATGCCAGTTCCAGATGTAAGTCCGTCACAAAGGAGACAGTCAATACAAAAGGTATCACGTTGTAGCTGACGTGTGGCATCGTCGCATAACGCAACATATGATTCATAGCACTTACACGTCTCAGTTCACAACAACATAAAGGTCGGCACATACATAACAAGTTTCATGTATAAATTGTTGCATGTATATTTTTATAACGTAGCGGAAATGTACTAGCTATGTATATATCATAATTATAATCATTAGAAAGATTTTTTTATTTTAAAATTCTCAGAGAATTAATCAGTATGTAGACTTTAATTTTTTTTTGACGGAATTAACTGCGATTTCTATGCCTATCTAAAGCGGCTCGTAAAATCTTGTTGTACTTTAAACACTTTAATTAATTCGTGTCTTATTAAAGTGTAAAACATTTTTAATTAATTTGTTATATCATGTAGGCACAGTAAATCGTCAGGTCACTTGGTCGCCCACTGAGGAGTTCGGAGCTGTGTATGTAATATATGTTTAAGTAGAAGTGACAACCCTAGTTGTAAGTCAAGATAGGTGCAGGGCACGCGGCTAGGGCAGGTCGCGCCGCACGTTGGTGCTCGCGACATCGGACACGTTCTGTCGCATGTGTCATATTACACATTACACTGTCTGGATTTTTTGTTCGACAACGATTACACATTTGGAAATCATTTCAAACACATTTGCAATACTCAAGGTCCTTTATTGGTTACTTAACATTAGATTTAGTGTGGTAAAGTGAAGCGAAAACTATGTATGAATTTTAAAGGGTGTGACGCAAACGGTAGGACGTAAAATTGACACAATGTTAATGTGGGAAAAAGTGTATTTTGATTTAAAAAAAAATCATCATCATCATCATCATCAGCCCTTGTCTGCTCACTCCTGGACATAAACCAAATTTTTGATTACCCATAATAGTCGAGTTTCGACAAATGGGTTTTGATGAAACTTATCTACAGGGGATAGAACCTAAACCGCATTACAAAAGTGATGGTATGTTTTGGTGTAAATTTTCTTACTACTGTCATTTACTTTTAAAAAAAAAATGACATTTCATTCAAAATAAAATAAATAAATAAATAAAAATTGGTTTCAAAAAAGAAAAAAATGCCAATACATAATTTATCATCATACAAAACAAAACATTTCTCGTCCAAAGAGGCGAGGCTCAGCCTGTAGCTGTGGGCCGCGCTATTTTTCAGTCTTCCCGTAGCTACTGTGACAACGGCAGCGTGTGAGTCTGTCTTTAAAATCGATTAAACGTCAAACATGTATGAAATACCTTTCTAAAGAGATTCTATATGTATGATAATACGTATAATTAAATGTCAATAAAATATTTATTTTTTTTCAATAAACTTTTTACTGTGGTATCCAGCCAGTACCTGATACGTATGAACAATTAGTTTTTTTTTTTATTACAGACATGGGTTTGCGGCATGTAATTAAAGTAATAACATCACGTTTGCGGCCATGTTCAGTACACAACGTGCTCGAGTTTCGCGCGTATTATGACGAGAAATGGCGCGAAATAAATGCGTCCATAGACAAACTTTTTTTTTCTACCAGAACTTTGTAGATTGAAGTTTTATTCAGAAATAATTTACAAAACCCATACAGTTATTAATTATGTAAGATTATCATATTTTGGTTATCAAATTAACGATTTGGGTATTTCCTTTATTTCACTCGACCAATTTACCAATTTGAGAAATGTTGGTGGAATATTCCATATGTATCCTTTTCACCTTTAACAGATCGTCATTTCTTTTATAGAACGTTAGTATTGCGTATGATAAAATTCTTATTATAACTAAGATGTTGTCGTTTGCTGGCACGTTGCGAACATTGCAATAAATATTGCAAGCACGTTGTCTGATACGTCGTACGGGATATAATGCGTACACGAGTCACAATACAAAAAGTATTAATGTGTTAAGTATTAATTCTCTTTTTTAGTTGCCAGTGCGCTACATTCTATAAACAAATTTAAGAGAAGTAAGTTATGAAGAAAACATTTTCGAATGTTTGAAAAAGGAACGAGAGAAATCAATTTATGCTTATAAATTAAATTGCTAGGAGATTTAAAAAGAAAGGACGTTATTTATCAGATAAAATCTGAGATCATCTGAAATTAAACGGGTTACATATACGTGTCTCAATTATTTTTTAATCAATGAGAGAGATAGTAATATAATTTTAAATTGGACTTCGACAATCGATATCCAAAACTTAAGATAGGAGGGAGCAATGTTCATGTATTGAAATCTATCTTTAGAAGCTAGGTACGATCACGTGACTGAAAATGTAGTGAGGTTTATATTTGTGGCTGTGTGGCGTGCTGTTGCACGTTGCAGGCGGCGTGTCGTGCGGGCCGCGGCGTCGACGCGCAGCTGACAGTATGCCCTCGCAACGTGCGCGGTGCACGATCATTAGTGCTTTTATCACTTGGAAGAACACGTTGCTAATGCGAATTTATATTTAGGTATCGCTATTCGTATGTCACTATGCTGATACTGAGATCTATGGCGTTGTAAATGGCCTTTCTTATCTTTTTTGTAAACATCAGCTATTTTTTTGTTAATTTACTAATATACCACTCTAACTAAGCTTTATCTAGTGCTAGGTTATGATCCACGACAATAGTCGAATAGCAGGATTCGAACTGCAGACCATGTAATCGAAAATCCGTGACCTTAACCACTAAGCTATTAGCGCTTCCTAAATAGCTTACGATTAAGTGTGTTATTTTTTATTTAAATTTCCTGTTATTTATTTATATTTATATTGGAAACGATCGTTAAAAATTAAACACTTTATCTTAATGACACCGTTTGGATGATCTCGACTGGAAACCGATTAACAAATTCTTCCTCAGAGTTTTTATATCGACGCCATTTTTTTTGCTGGTACAAGTTTTATTAATGTTTTATTACGTGATAAAGCTTGGCTCCTGAATAATTCGTTTATTGGGTATTAAGAAATAATTAAATAATTATTTTCAATAGACTTGATTGTGTTATTACTATTTTTTTCGGCCGCAATTTTAGTATAATCATTCATCGGTCATACACGAGACAGTTATTTTAATCAAATTAGAATAACTTATTGTAATATTTTAATGTAATAAAAATAATAGTAACGTTTAATTTTTGTATTTGCTATATAACAGAACATGATGTTTTTAATTCAATATCCAATCTTTTTTTCTGTTGTTTTCGTGTTGTCTTCACATGGTGGCCAACGTGACAGAATTATTCCCGTATAAACCACGCGCGTACATAAAAAAAAACAGGTCGACTCAATGTATAGTACATGCAAAGATATTGATGTAAATAGTTAGCTAGTGTAACTCTAACTCGGAGGCCGGCAACGCATCTGTGGTTCTTCTAGTATTGCAGATGTCCATGGGCATCGATGATCACTCTTGTGATGCGTTCGTTTGCCCACCTTGTTTTATAAAAAAAGTTATTTTGAAAAAGAAACTTATTTACTATACTACTTATAACTTACTTATTTTGATTTGGATTCATAGATTTATAAACGATAATAAAACCTACTATATAAAAGTCGATAATGTTGTATCATTGTTACATTCAAAAATAACATAAGGTCAAACTGAACAAGTTAATTCTAAGTAAAGTTCATCGACCTCACTTTATATAACTTTGATAACTTAAGTGGAGTTTTCAAGAAATTCCGATAAAACTTGAACGGAATACATAATTATGGAAATTGTTTGTTAACTTTTTGTAAATTTGAGGACTTCGATGGTTAAAAAAGTTGTCAAGTAAAAAAATTAAAAAAGAAAGGCCTATACAAGCGAAGCGCCTATACCATAATGATTAGTGTACTGATTACCGATCTTCGGATCATGGGTTCGAAGCCCGCCATTCGAATATCGTGAATCATATCACCATACAACCTTTTTCAAGCTTGCCTGGTTACACGAAGTGTTAGTTAATTAAAAGTAAACAGCATAAAATATTATAATCAGCCAGTTTCATAAAACAAAAAACGATAAAAAGCCTTGATATATATGATAAGAAAACTGATGACAACACAACAGGAAGTGTACGAAATAGATAAACAACGTGTTCTGATAATTTGATTCGTTCTCTTTTTGGGCACGTTTTTCACGTGGCCTGTAATCAGAATTTACTATAGACACGTGTAATGTGGATAAGATTGAATAACGTATTGTTTATCCGACACCGATAGTGATTTCAATCTTCAATTTAATATTTATATTTTAAATAGAATTTATTGTACTGCAAAAAGTAAGGATGTTCCCCATTTGTCTGTATTTAAATTAT
>JAODUI010017065.1:0-10500 GCA_027563995.1 Papilio gigon | reverse complement strand
ATGCGCTAGTATCTTTTATCGTATGCGCAACGGAGTTCGCGGCGACCCGATAAACGGAGCAAACACTGGCCTTCGTGGTCATTTCTACGAACTTCGTTTTTTCTCCAAACAAGAATTCTCGTGGCGATAACGATAGAGCGAGTTGTTAAGAATTAACTTAACGAAGAGATAGTGTTGTAAAAATCAAGGAAATCAAAGTAAACTAACACCTCGCTTACTTTATATATGACATAGCAACAAACTTAATAACAATTGATGCATTTCTATATACTTTGGAAATGTGTTAGCCGACTGAACCGCAAGAGAAATGTTGTCTACAGCTTCACTTTGCGGTAAACTGACATTTAGAGCGGTGCGTAATAGTGGGGCAGCTGCGCGTGCGCTACTAGTAGCTGCTACGAATAAATTCGATTACATGTTGCTCGTTATAATTGCGGTTTATTAAATCTTACTCACTTGTTTTAAACGTAAATTGTTTTCAAATAGTCTTCGGTACACAAATGGAATAATAAATTGAACAATTTGGTTTTGAATGTCGTAACGATTAAAATTGAAGCTGAACGAATTTCAATTAAAAAGTAGAAAAAACAAATAAAAAGACAAACATATATAAAGAGAAAGTACTGAAGAATCAATTTAAAACACTCTTTATTTGGGTGTTAAGTGAGCAGTCATTTAAAATAGTAAAGCAACAACGCGATGTTCGCTAATGGATTTGAAATGGTCTCTGCTTCAAACTGAATTGCGTCTCCGAAACAAAAGTTCAGGAGGACTGTTTTAATCCTTTTAGTTACAAAACCGTAATTAAGACGTAAGTAATGAAGGATGAATATTGTCGTAAATATAACGTCTTTTATGGTCTCCGCTGCGGAAACGTGGACAAGAACATGGCATCGTCACTCCATTTGTTACATCAAACACTTCGGCTTGCTCGATGCTCAATATTTATTCAAAATATTAAACATCCCGCGCCCCGCCCCAGGGCGGCGGCGGCGGCGGCGGCGGGCTGAATGGTGTCACACATAATTCATTCAGTTATCTTTCCACTCCGGTAGCTCGTCGTAACACTCGCGCCTTTGTGCCACCCCGGGACGCGACCGGGTAAACAGTGTTCCATGTAATTAATGTGAAAAGAAACGTCACCTCACCGTCACGTGAGGTCAAACAAGGACCCCGGACAATTGAACAAAAGGCACTTCACATTTTTACCGGGTTGTAAGAAATTCTGCTTTAACTGTTTATCGTTTTATTATGTAGAAGTTGTAACGTAATTAAGCGTTTTGGAAACTGAACAACATTTTGTTTAAGTTTTATAGTCGCGTCCACGTCCGGTCCAAAAACATTTTAGCTTCAAGTGCGCAGGCGGAACGGTTGTAAAAGCAAAGAAACACATCTAATTACATTTACAATTAAACAAAGCACATTTAACGCCGCGGCAATAAAGCGGACAACACTTTGATCATTCGGCTGGTCGTATTTCTTTCCTTATTTCTAATTTACGGCTTAGAATTAAATTTATTATGGTATAAAACGGCAGTTGTAAAATACTGCCTGTAACTTCCACCGATTCCGTTTTACAAATGTAAACAAGTAGGCTTCGTGCTTAGTCGGCGGCCGCGGTGGAGAAATAACATGCGGCTACGAACTGCCTCTGACAGAAGGAGGCGTCCGCAGCGCCGCAGTCGGACGCGGAAGGAATGCACCAAATTGACATTTCACAGTATCTGGACCGAGAGGTACAATTTTGCGATACTAAAAATCAGTTGCGTCGTGTTCGAGTGTTCGAGAAATACAAGTAACCGTGGTGTTGTTCAACTAGTATTGAATGATTTTGTCACCTATTCAATAGATGAACCTTGTGAAGGGAAAGTCGAACGATCTTTAGGAAATGAATGGACAGTAAAGCGTCAACCGCGAAAGCAGTTTATTTCATGATACAGTTCTCAGTTGATGGCTTTTGGAAAACACTAAATTAATTAAAATCAACGTCATGAACAGAAAATAATTAACCTATTTTGTGGACGAAAAGCAAATAAAATGTTTTATCAGCAATGCGCAATCAAATTCACCGTGACGTTTAATTTAAGTTTAATTTGGTTCTTTGTGATAGCTGCAGTAGTTTCCAATAATCATCGCCACCGGACGTGGCGTACTGCTGCCACTAAAGATATGCCTCATTTTAAATCAACAAGAGTACTAACTGCTTACTTGCGTTAGTGCACAGTAAGCGACAGTCATTAGACGTGTTAATCCAAAGTTAAAATGGTTAGCGTTCGATTGGTGGCGAAGTGGACTAATTGCCAGAGGACGGCGATGGGCCTCCGCCCCTCCCCGGCCCTCGCGCACGGGCTCTTTGTGTCGAACGCGGGGCGGATTTTGGCCTGTAATTACCGGCTTCCATCTGCCTTTTGTGCTGCCACAATTGTGGAGCGCATGTAATACGATTAAAGCCAGTTTCGTAGATTTCTGTGCAGTTAAATGAATACTCGGCTTGTTACATTGCTTCTGACAGGTATGAATACTACTTTTATGTTTGCAAGGACGCTTCCGACTGCAACTCTGCAGCTGACACTTGTTGCTAATTAACAACAATTACATGGAAATTCTTGGAACATTTTTTTTTTTCAATTGTTTAATGTTATTAACAAATTTTAACTTAGTCATAACCTTGTGAATTAATAATAGGACCTAAGCATAAATAAATCATTAGAGTTTCGTAGATGTTCAGTTGTTGCAACAACGCGGCGCATTGTGCAGCACAAAGTTTGCTCGCCGCTCACGGAGCGCTGCGCTGTGGCACGACGCGGCGACTTTGTATGACGCCACTTTGCTGCCTTATATATTATCGTAATTAATGTTTATTTTAATTGTGCACTGAATTATTGAAACCTGTAATTATAATTCGAAGAGACTTAACGTAAGAAAACGAGTATTTCTTATTCCAAGCGGTCCCGGCGTTCGTCAGAAGTTCGAAAAAAAATCATAATTAAAGATTTTTTTGATTGTTAATTTGAAAATAGCTTTGTACACTTTCCTTTAACAATATTAAACACCGCGTCCATCTGTTTGCGAGATTTACTTAAAAAAGTACAAAGTTATCTCTTTACTTACTAATTAAAGAAAAAGCAAATTAGCGAAAATACGTCGGCACGCTCCCATCATCATGTTCACAATGTTACGAGAGCAATTTATGAGTATAGACGTCGGCGCCCCGCGGACTCGGCCGAGGAAGCCAATTATCGGGAAATTATTACAACTGAGTAAATAGTTCAACCTCGTAGATATCGCTTTGATCAAAAGTTAACACTAACGTTAGAACTGTTTGCCAACCTGTTAATCTACGTCTGGTTCGCTGAGCGCTGACTACGTCGACAGCCGCTGGCCTTCTTCTACATTATTCAGCTCGTGTCGTGTACTTCACTTATCGTTCTCTCACAGACTTCGATATATTTTATCCCTAATCTATTAAATTCTGTGAACAGTAAAGAAAAGCTAACTACCGAACTATCAGATCACGTAGAATTATTATCTTGTTGTAGGACGAAGCCTTTCTGAATTACGGTCTTTATTACTCAGCGATAATATAGCTTTCTAATGCCAAAATAATTAAAGATTAATCAATCGAGTTGTTATTATATTTATTTATTACATACAGAAATACAAATATTTTCTTGTTATATTAGTGTACATTACAATACGCCTCGTGCGCTGTACAAGGATGTTACTTGCGCCTGTGCAAACAGTTTTGAGTTAGAGTTAAACGTTGCGATTTTCACATTTGCTGACTTATTCCTGTAATACCATTCAGTTGGAACGAGATGAGGTTAAATAAATCGTCCGCAAATCCCTCGCGTCGTCTCACCTTATTTGTCGGAATTTATCAGAAAGCGCCAGAAAGTAAGTGAAGTACTTGGGAACTGGTCCTGTGCCCGGGGATGGCTCGGCCTGATAGATGTCCAATAAACTTTAGTGGCCGACTTCATATTACTAAGAAGAGTAAAAATAACTTTTGCCCAGCTTTCAATTAAGTTTACATCTCCTTGGACTCGTTTTAACAAACTTCTTACTGACTAGTTTTTACTTTGTATAAACAAGGAGACACTCTGAGTACAAAATAAGATGTATGCGTATGTGCTTCCATATCTTTATCTTATTTCCCTCGGGGCGGGACACGGCTTCCTTCCGCGAGGATGCCGGCCGCAGAGTGCGTGTGCACTGAACTTAGATAGAGGACGCGTTCGCTATCAGTTGTCTTCGGGAGGCGGGTTACACTGAGGAAACAATTTGCAATAACTATGTAATAAGGTTAACAGCACAAACATAATAACTGAAACAATTCTACGGAATGGATTTATTGCGCTTGGAGGGCTTTACAACAATTGTTCCGGCGCAAGGGACTTCGGTTTGTTGTTCAAGGTCCGCGGCGGCTCGTTGGTAATTAAAGGAAGGTGTTTGTTCTGCTAAGTGGTCACCAACATTTCCTCTACTAGTTGCCGACTGAACACATTGTCTGTTATGTTGCAGCCTTGAGCTCGGTGGACCAGTGCTTTCATTATTTTCAATCACTGATCACAAAATAACTTTATCAAACCTTTAAATGTTTTGAAACAAGTTTCTTAGTAAAAGTAATAATTGTTTTTCTCGTGATTGATACATAGTCGGGTAGCGAGTGCGTCGCTACAATGATTTAAAAGTAATTTATTTGACAAATCTCGCGGAGCACAGCGACAGGAAGTTTTAACAAGATGATACATGAGCATTACGGTGCCGAGGCGGGGACGCGACGACGACTACGCGACTCGCTCACAAACAATTTGCTTGATTTATTACTTCCACGCACGGGTTGTATTTACACGCATCTTTATTCCTATTCATGTAAATTATACGAAATTGGAATTGAAATAAAAGTATACTATGTACTAGCGATGACAAGATGGCGGTGTTAGGTGGAGGATATTTGCATCAAATAAAAAAGTAAGACGAAGATATTTCCCTCGTGAGATATTCTCAAACAAATAATTGCTTCAAATGTGTACGTGACCCAGAAAATTAAATCCATTTGCAAGGTTTTGTGCGACGTATTTATCAAAGACGACCTCTGAGGGGACACGTTATTTGTCGAAGCTTTCAGGACAGGACAAACATTTCAGTTACACGCCGCAATGATACAAATGGGCCTCCGCGTACAGTGTGTACAGTCGAGCTCCTTCGCGGTCTTCTTGAACGTTTCGCACGCATCGAGATGAACATACATTAACCAATTGGACGCAGCTTTTAATTGACTCGATATGAACACAAATTAACCAGTCGTATTCAGATAATTGATTTTTACTGTTATCCCGTCCTTTACTCAACTCACGGCTATCTAATCAATTTTTTGTTGAAAGAGGCGGAGTTTGTCACGTTGCAAGGAACAAAGCCATTTTTGTGTAAGCGGAACACCTCGCAGGGCGTTGACTGTACGTGTATCAACAAATAGTTGTTCATTTGAAGTAAAAGTAACACCTGTTGTAGACTTGTCTTTACATCGACGACATTTATTACATCGCCAAGATGTCCGGCATAAATACGTTTATATGGAACCTCCTTATTCTGTAAAGCTTTCTTCAGTCCAGCTCTTAACTCGTCTAGACAGTGTGCGTTTATTGAACGATCACATCGGACTCGCAAGGAATGCGCTTCATACGTCTGGCGTGTTCATCTGACAAGCAGACAAAGCAAATCACATATTTCAACCGAATTAAATTAATTTAAAGACAAAAAAAACGTTGAAATGTGATTTACCTATGTATTCAGAATCTTACTAATATTATAAATGCGATAGTTGGTATGTATGGATGTTTGTTATTAAGAATGTGCAGAACAGCTAATCGGATCTTGCCCAAATGTTGTGTAGATAGATAGAATAGGAAGGAATACACGTTTTTCCTTTTTTTAAATAGTAAATATTAGAAGATTTTTGTTAATTCACTAAAATTTCTTGCAACATTTCAGGTAAGCTTTAATAAGCTTGTCTTAGGATAAAGCTTACAATAATAGTCGAATGACGGGTTTCGAACCCACGACCGCCAGACCGGTAGTCGGTACCCTTAACCATTGGTCTATTGGCGCTTCAATATACTAAGACTAAAACCTTAGTAATAAGATTTTATTAATTATATGTAAACGTATTTGGGATCGGCCGCCAGTGCCACTGCCATTCGGAATGTATTTTTCTTTAAAAAGTGAAAAAATAACAACAGAACATTAAAATAGGTAAGATGTTTGTTAGCTGATCGACCCTCGAACAGTGAAAATAAAAACATTTCTTAGAATCATCCCGCAGCGTCGCGTCGCAGTGGCTCTGATACACCAGCCGCGATCCGCCACTTTTACTGCAGTAGCACCACCCGGGGACCACTTCACCTTGAACGTGAACACAAACGCAGCCCGGCCCCGCTTCATTCATACACCTTGCTCGAAACAGTGTGAATAATTAATTAAATTAGAGCAAAATAATGCTTAAGCTTGGTTAATTTTAATTTGAACATAAATCTTGTTCAATAATCGCTCGGAAGCCTACCCTATTATGAGGGGTGACCAGGCCATAGTCCGCCAGCTGGCCCAGTGCGATCTTATATATTTCGTTGCTTTTTCTTAATGAATGCGTCTGTACGTACTCAGTTGTTTCTATCATTCGGCTTACTATAAAATGTTTGATCAATATATGTTTACGTCCCCACAGTGCTGGCACTCGCCTATACAATGTTCTTAGACTAAACAGTAACTTGTCAATTACTTGTCTAGGACGGGCTACGGACGGAGTACAAAGACGAGTACATTCCTTCTCATAGAGTCAGCGTTTTTTCTGTGAGTTGCGTGGAAATGAAACAAGCGGCCAGATGCTGCGCCCCGGATTGAATTAAACCCGCCCCCGCCGCACCGCCGCACCCCGCACGGCACTCCCGCGCCACTCGCACCCAAGGCGCGCTGCGTGCGGAATTATAAACGGCTTATATATTTTTTTATTAAATACGAAAATGGCACAGTATATCAGGAATAACGAAACGAACTTAATTAGAGAGCTTTACATCTGATTTTTTTCTCAATGAGTAATAAAAACATCTCAAAATGAAAAACAGTTTTATAAAACCTAGGTCACAAACTTTACCGTCACAGGTTTTCAGTAGTGAGTACAAACAGCACTATATTTTACTTTGGTGTACTGTTTATCTCCCCATTAAAGGCTTCACATGTTTGTGGAGACAGTTAACGGTTCCCGCGGAGGCGAGCGGGGCCTCCAGGTGAACCGCTCATGTTATCACGAGATAAATAAGATGCGGCACAGATCGCTCATTGGCTGCCAGCCGGGTGTGCTCTGTTTCAATAGGATTAGAACACATTCATTGTACGTTTAAATGTAAATTAAAGCTCACTGCACGCTGCAGCAGCGCAGGGCACGGCACTAGAGTGTACACTTTGGTATACTGATTTTATTTTCACTGCAGTCATTGTAGAAAAGGCGAAAAAGAATTGACATATCACGTAACCAGTCAGGAAAGTTGATTTCAAGAATTGATGTTCAATTTACATTATCCCCGCGCTGGAATACTACTGCAAAAATATAAAGGCGCACTGACACGTCGTGGTATGGTCTGTCCTCGGCGGTATTTCCAAAGCAATACGACATTGGGTCCTTCCAGAAGCGAACGTACTTCTCTCTCAAAGGCCAGCAACGCATCGATGGTTTCTCTGGTATTGCTGGTGTCCATGGGCGTCGATGATCGCACTAGTGATCTCGCCGCTCGTTTGCCCTCTTCTTGTATAAAATTAAGAAAAAAAAACACGGACTGAATCCATTCCAACATTCAACTGCTTTTCAGTGATGATTTCAATTGCTCCTCGGTTATTTTGCTGGAATGATGTATACCAGGCATTAAACAATCTGTTTTAAAAGAAGGATTCTTACCATACATCTACATTCCACAGATAATAAATTGTTGTGACATCGGCCTTTATCTGTCAGCTGTAGGGTTCATTATTTAAATTTAATTTGCATTTTAATTGAAATGAGTATTGCTTAGCAATTTGTCCAATTAGCGTAAACGCGAGTCGGCGAAGTGTACCTCGGCTCTGTAATTAGTACTACAATTGAAATCATCTCTAATTACAAGTAAAATGTAAGTTTCGCCTTAATTTCAATACCGGCGCCGGCAACCAAGACGTCGGGATAACATTTTATTCCAGCGATAATGCCGCCGTTGTCCTACTTTTCATTTACTTTCTAATCAAAGCCATTTTATAAGTTTACCTTGTTATTTAACGTAAAACAATAATTACTTCATTTAAACTTTAATTCTAAAGTATTTAGTTTTCAAATAGTTATGATATTCGATAGACTTGAGATGCTCTCTTCTCACCTGGGACACAGAAATCAGACTCAAAAACCTCCTCGATGTATCTTTACGTTTTGTAGAGAATAAAATGCTTCGTATAAAACAAAGGTCGTCATTGTCTTCCAGTAAAAGGACGAGAGCGGAGCTCGACGCGAACAAAGAGTACAAAAGCGTAAAGCGTTCCACCTCTCCGCCGCCGAAAATCAACAAACACCTCGAGGAGAGGAGGAGGAGGTGTCTGTAATGCGAACACAAATCGAGTTATTATCCTTCTTTACAAGTAATCCGAATCTATTTACGAAACACCGGGGAGCTGCATTGTAATGATAAACGTTTGGACTGTAATGTAAATCTGTCGGCGAAAAAATACAGATCGATTTACTCCTCGCCAGGGCCTCTGTAACGAGGCTTTTGTTTTATTTTTAAATAAAATTAATAGAAACTTAGTAAAATTTTTAGGTTTTACCTTTGAAAGGTAGACGGTATTTACCTTAAATGTTTTTGATAATTAAACTGCGACGTGAAGCGTTAATATAACATGAAAGAAGGGTTAAAGGTCGTGTTTCTGCACGGCCTCAAGTTAAAGCAAGTTATTTTACATTACATAATTTATATCATACTTTCGTGAATAATCAAACGTTTTTTTTTATTTGATGTAGGGTCAAAGAGTCATAGAGGCACAAAAATAAGCTAGAAGAAGTAATAGAATAGTTTTTATTCTTGACTACAGTTTGTGATTTGGTTTGTATGAGGCGCTCCGCCGCTCTCCGCAGGCAGGCTTGCTCGCATCCGATGTGAACACGGAAAGGGTGTGACACTTTTATGAACGCACTTCATCTCCGCCCGCGAGGGATTGTGTCTAGTTCGCAGGTATACAAAACTAGGACACTCCTTATTTATCTCGCACCAATTTAAAAATCACAAACTTGTGCTTTTTATTGACGGTATTATTCACCATGGCGCCGAGAACGCAAAATCAACAATAAGACACTATTCAAAACATGTAATTCTCCGAGCTACAGATTACATGAATGTAATTAATTCTGCAAGCATAGTGCAAAGGATTAATGAACTACATGTATGCGAAATTATCGAAACGTTATCAATGATCGTATATCACGGAAAGCCGAGTAAACCCCGCTACAGCGAGGGTTCGCACGCGCGCTACAACCGCGGCGGCGTGTAGGCCGCGGGGAATTTATTGCGACAATTAATGTAATAGATTCATTTAAATTCACGACATTGTGATTATATGTGCTCTTTTATATATATCTCGCCGACATACTGTATACGTTATTGCTTTCTCAAAGTACAATTTTATGTATGGAACCTGTCATGTGCCCGCTTCCACACTGGGGTTACCTCAAACATATTGTTGATTTTACCGTTTATGTGTAGATCCTTTTTTTATAAAAACAATACGAAATAAAAATATGGAGAAATACAAAAAATCGTGATTGTTCTAATACACCTCGAAAACTAAATTCCTTTGTCCGCAATCATACCCGGAGCGCGGCGACCATTGGCGCCCGGACGTGCGAACTGCGCCTGTAATTACAAGCGAACCGCTCCCAAGCTTTGTACTCGACCAGTCCGTCGCTGTGTGACACCAGCACACGCGGACTCGGTGATTTGATCGCAGGGATGTGAGCACCGAGCGTGGCCGCTCCACTCCTCGTTTCTTTACAATCGATATTCACTTATTTTATTTACAATAGCCTATTTTTGTACTTCGATACAAACATTTTAAACTATTAGTCGACTGAAAAATTGACAATACAATTTGCCTTCGCAAATATAATATTAAAGCAAAATGTCAGTGTAAACAGGACACTAAGTCTTAAAAATGATAAAATGAGGATTCTGACATCCACTTAAAACTTAAACAAGAACCAAGTATACCAACAGAGCTACGAGCGCTCGCGGCGAAGAAATAGGTAATTTCCGCCGCGAGATTGAGCTTTATAAGAGGTCACACGTCACGTTATGTTCTTTGTTTTTAGATGGTAAATAAAAAAAACAAAAGAGTACACACATTGCAACACAACTGTATAGAACAATAGTAATAAATCCAATTAAATCTTTAAAAGTAAAAAATGGATGGAATGGAATTTTATCAAGATTT
>JAODUI010017064.1:0-10511 GCA_027563995.1 Papilio gigon | reverse complement strand
TTAAAAGCAATTTCTACTTGGAAAATTTCTTCTCCTGTCTTTAAAACTGCCTTTATAAATCCAGCCAGACACTTTAACGTTTAACTAAAATCAAACTAAAGTTTAACTGATAGTTCGAATGTTGTCCACACTAAGCTTAAGCTGAAGGCGTGTTGCGAGCATTAGGTTTTCGATTAATTTCACATATTTATATCCAATAAATGAACTAAAAAAGCAATAAAACTAGTATTTTAGTAGTAAATATGCAATTAAACTATTAAAACTTTTTAAGCCGTTTTATAAGTAGTATAGTAAATATGTAAGACGATAAGTTTTCAGTATTAACACCTTAGTAAACGGCTGAAGAAATCTAGGAGATGAGTTCGAAGGCAGAGAGAAGTTATATCAAAGGCGTCGCTTCCCGATTCCGCAATGAGGTGAATAATGGATCTGCCGGATATTGCCTGTCAGCCTAGCATTGCGGTCAACCTTAGCAAGAGAGCGGTTAGATGTCTTGTTACTTAAGCCTTGTTCGTATAGTGTCTGTGACTTGAAAATGCCGATAGCTTCGTGTACTTATGGCTAGTTTTGTTACGTAAAGAATGTACGGTATTTGAATTTATACTTCGTTGCGTGTCTTGTTATATAACTTTGTTTATTGTAGAGTATAATGAACTTGAACTAAATTAGCAATGACCTTGACAATGACACGTTGAAATTAAAACTTTTTCTTATTTGTATACTTTCTCATTTCTTATTAATCTTATACAAATAATGTAATTTTGTTATTCTATTATAAATGCTCGAGTAAAAACCTCCGTGTTCTTTGATAAAAGTTGACAAAACTACGTTAAAACTACGTGTGAATTTACTTCAATAATAATGACGAGAGGAATCGCAATTTATGTAACAATTTATCCGAATCCGTGATCGAACCTAACTGATTGAAGACACACTCCGACCTCGGGTAAATAAATGTGGAGGAATTAATTCCTGTTGCCGCATTGTTAACTGTTATCCTCTAACACCAAGAGGTTACCTAACCGCTAACCACTTTGGTTCAATTTCGAGCTTTTGTACAATTTTAAATACATTCGGTATTCCGCTCAGTAAACATTACACTATTCGGAAATGTAGTCTTTTAGTCAATAGCATTATAGCATCTCAATATTTGTAAATTGATACGGAAGCTAGCAAACAAGCTTGTTACCTTACCTATTCTAAAACTAAAGTAGATTAATATGTATTCGCTCTATAATGTTAAATGCTATACATATTTTATTAAGACTGGTATAATCGTTGAACAGTATTTATTATTACAGTCTATTCTATTTATTATAACAAAAGGCAAACAAGCGGGTGGTTCATGAGATGATCATTGACGCCCAAGACCTTACTTCATAGGATCATTACTATAGTAAGTTCTTCACGAGACCATCGACTCCTAGGACTTGACTCTATGTGTTAAATCCGCATAGAGTAACAGAACGCGCCCACACTATGCCGCTCTAACCTGGGCTCCGCGCTTGGTTTCGAGTCACAAATATGAATATACGTATTACTAGAGGAACCATAGATACGTGATTCATTAGGATAGGATTGAATAAAATCAATTCGTACACAACACTTTATCAAAGTATTTTGTCTGTAGAAGGGAATAATTTATAAGTCTATAACCATAAATTTCGATAAAGAATCGCGAACGTTCGTGTAACAGCTGTCGGAGATTGCATTACAATGATCTGAATTCGATTTGAGGAACAAGACGTTGAGTGGTCCAAGTGAACACTTACATTGCCAGTGAATAAGTAACTATAAAATTAAATAAATATCTACTTATTAAAAAAAAAATATTTATGGTTATAGACAGACTTTTTAAATACTAAGCTACGACTGGAGACTGAGGAATAGAAAAAAATCGTAACTAGAATGCCTTAACACGTTTGCTGAGGCATCAATTTTTGCGTACTTTCCGTCCCTCCCGTACGAGGTGTTATCGAACCGGACTAGACTAAACTTTAGTGCGACACGCGGTCCATTGGACCCCACTACCCATAACAAAGTTATGCACTTCACACCACAGAGAAGTACACGATTTTCCTTGCCGCACCACAGGGAAGTTGCATTAGGGATGATTTAGACCTCGTTTCGCAGCGAACGTGTTAAAGGAAGGAATATTTTAGTATATCCTCTACTAAATTAAAGTCTATTTAAATAAATTGTCACATAAAATAATTTCAATGTTCGTTGTCTAATATGATATTTCAGATACTTCTATAAATGTAACCAGTTTTGTTCTTTTAAGTGTGAGCATAAACTTAGCAGCTGCCCTGAGCATAAGAGCTTTCTTATGTGGCCCATATATAGCGTACGTGCCTCGCGCCAAGGGCTTGCGTTACAAATACGAACATTCCTTTTATATCCGATTTTAATATTTACTATATAATACCAGTTGTAAGTAAGGAAAATAAGTTGTACTTGTTGAAACACATCAAATGTTTCACGTGAAGTGAATAGAGTTACTTACTCGGTATCGTTAGTTGATTAAGGACCCTTAGTGTAGATTTCTTACATTAAATCTACAATTCAGGAAGCCACTAAACAACTGACGCTCAAACTGCTTCACACAAAATTAGGTCAATTTTTTTTTGTATTATCAATTTGATTGATCCGTATCTGAATACCATATGTTGTTGGTTAAATTAAATACTTGGATGATTGAATAAATTATATATTATAATAATTATATAACGAAGTGACAAGATGCGCGTGACCTTGTACGGCAGCCATTTCGTAAGAGGAAGATGGCGTCGGTGTTGCGATCTATCATTGATTATGTTTGTGCTTATATTCACACACCATACTTGTCACAATATAATTTGACATTTACAAAATGGTAGTTCAGACATTGTTACAGCATTCAATACTTGCCATACATGTAACGTCCGGGCTATTTTCTTTGTTCTATTTGATAATAAGCCGAGGCGTTGGCTTCCATAAGAGCTATCGATAGCGCCCCATATTCAGCGGACGTGCTCGCTTTAGCTAGTTTAAGCACTTTAAGTAAGAAAGTGAGCTAGGTTTTTTTCGGAGGCGTCGTTTTAAAACGCTTTTTATCGTAGTTGGTAAATTTCGTAGATGCTATACTTCGTAGATAGCTAATTTCGTAGCGAAAATATATCGTAGAGGGTCAATAATATCATGAGCATATACGTCGACGTATAATTATCATTTTATGCGATTTTGTGAAACAATTAGGTCCTATTTTATCTCTAGATCATTCCATCTTGATAACAACAAGTAATATTGAAAAACATTTTTTTTTTAATTTTGAAAATGTATTACATTAGAGACAGTGTTAACCGTAAATTTGAATCAAGTTGGTATTTTATGTTCGTATTCTGCGAAAACCTTTCCCAGGGGCTGATCCGTCAGAGCTACAAGAAATCTTTTCATGTTGCGGCAAATGAATTACATGTACACCGTCTCGTACCTTCTACAGATAGTTTAAACAAGAACACTTTTATTTTTACAAGAGTCGAAGGAATCATTTATGTTTACGTTTGTTGTAAACGGAGTTTAAGATAGAGCGTTTGATTTATTTGATGTTGCTATGCAAATTTTTATTCAAAAACATTCTAGAAAGTACTACATGTAAGGACAATTAGTACCAAATTAAGATTCAATTAACACATCTATTGTTCACGAAATAAATAAAATATAAACATAATAACCAACATGTTATTGAAATGAATTTAAATTAAGTACATATTGATGTCTGAAGATATGGGTGATTTTTTTTATAAGAAAATCGGGCAAACGAGCCGCGGTGATACAAACGTGATCATCGACGTACATGGACATCTGCAATACGAGAAGAACCACAGATGCGTTGCCGACCTTTGATAATGTGAATTATTGATTAAATCCTAACTATTCTACGGACATTTCGAATTAATAATTACGCGGAAAATTGAAAAGACAGTAGAGCTTTTATTTAATTTAGAAACATGAAGTTTCTAATGAAAGTTGAAGCCCACACTTTGTGGACTTATGTATCCGTTCTTTTTAATTATGCCGCTTGATTTGTATGCACTAATTGTCTGCGCCCGTTTTGTGGGTTTCGGGTACATTGTACAGCTGTAATGAGTTCTTTTGTTTTGTGTCATATGAAAATGTGCCACAAACTTCGTCCGAAATGAATAACTAACGTAATATACATAACGTTAGCGTACGTAATCTATACGCTATTAAACCTTTGTTTAGTTTATTTATTTGCCTTGTATGTGTTAATTGTCTTTCATTTGTTTATTTAGTTGTACCAAAGTACATTTCTGTGAGCGATATTTTTTGTTTAACCTCAAATGTAACGCTGTTTGGTTTTATTTCTTATGTTTTTTCTTATTTAAATACTTTAACAACTTAATACATTATAAAACGAGTCAAGGTCACGCATACACTTCGCCTTCTATTCGTATCTGTCATTCTCAATCGTCCGTTCTTCGCCGTTGAACCGTTTGGTTTCACAGTTAACTCTTACGTTCCATTCCTTAGTATATTTGGGACCAAATCTTTGGAACTGGTGACTTAAGTCTTAATTTTTATAAATACTCGTATTATAAGCGCGACAGTTTGAATGACGGAATGGATGTTTTTTATTGCATAACTCCAGAACGGCCGATGGAATAAAAATGAAAATTATAACAGGGTTACATTGTGCCAATAGTACCGATATTGTAGACTAATAAATCAATTACTCACGTGTAAAGAAGAAGCATGAACAAGAGCCTCCGGTGGACTCGAAACTAGTTGGTACCGACATCGATTTACACGTGAATTAAGACGGTTTTATAAGTAGTAACACACACAACAACAACAACACAGTCTCGAAGTAGAGTGAGTAAGAGAGTAAATTGTCTTAGACCTTTTAATGACGCTCTAATTTAGTTGTGCGTTTACTTTTAACAGACAAAAGGACAATTTAAACGTTAACAAACAATCGTTTCTAATAGTCTTTGTAAAGTAATTTCCTGAAACTAAGTTGGGTAGTTACAGCGGAAGCGATTTAGCAGTGTGCTGCGGATACAATGTGTTACTCTTGTTTAAAAGTAATTGCCCAAACTCGTGCTTTGTTGCTTAAATGATCTTAAGTTAATCTTAGTTCCTGACAGATATTGCAGCCGTGTACTATGTTTAATATTGTTGCATTGTTAGTCATATTTATCTGTAGCATAACAATTCTATTACAAATATAATACACAAATATAAGTACATTGTTTTAAAGATATTGGTTTGGTATTTTACAAATCACAAATAACGCCCACTAGATCGTCGATGGAGCAATTGTTAAGCGTTATTATAAATTTTTGAATTTCAAATGTAAAATTGTCCGTCGTTCGTACGATAAGGGAAATATCGTGATGCAACCTGAACATAACTGCGAGAAAATTCAAAGATATGTATGTGTAAAGTTTACCAACTCGCACTGAACAAGTGTGGTACGCTATGGCCACTGTGATGAATACCTTATCTTTGGTAGGTTCTGAACTATATACACTAATAACATTCCGATACTTTAATATTACCTGGTGAAATGAGGTCTATGGACTAATCGGTTAACGTATAATTATTGTAGATTGTTTTTTCATATCCACAAATATTTATTATTTCTTTACTTCTGCCATCTTGGTTTATTAAAAAAAAAAAAAAGTTCTGTTCTTACTTAAAGTAGGAATCTCTCGTAATATTTTTTTGTACAAGCAATATAAATTGAGACAAAATATGTGCATCGGTTTGGCTCCGCGCGACTGTATTTCACGGACGTTGCAATTCATATCGCGAGCCAACTTTCAGACAGAATTTTGACCAACTGACTCCGACCGCAGTTTTATTGCCGATCTGCCAACAGGCGTACCGGCCTGCCAATACCACCGCAGGATACAACAGTAAAACCCTATTTCCACTAGCGAGACCATTATGAAAAGTTCCAACACCAATGTGTCTGACTCCTCTGACACTGATCCCATATTAGAAATAACAATCGTTTGATGGAAAAGGGCTTCTAATAATTTACTACACTTTTTTTAATAGAGGAAATAAAGTTCTGAGCAAACGAACATGTAGAAATATAAATTTTGTTGGATTTAAATTCCATAAGTTACATCGGACTTTGTCATTTTATTTTGTAAATCAGAATGAACTTGTGTCATATCGTTAAGCATTTTTATTGTAACAAAGTGTATTTTTTTCTGTATGTAACAAATTTTGCTCATCGTAATAATTTACGAAGTAATAATCTTTTCAAGTGTCATTTGGTTCAATTTACATTCATGTTTTAACTCGGCAGTGATTGTGGAGGCTGTTACAAACAATAGCTCCGACTAACCTACATTGTTAAAATGAGCTTTTAGTTGTACACAAAAATTCGAACGTCCCCATGTTGAAAGTTTCATAAAGCTTACACACGAGAATTTTAAAAGGTTTTTGACGCCGAGAGCGATATAAATATTTAAAGAACTTTTAGTTTAATGTTTTATTTAGGGAATAAAAAGTACTAAATATAGGTTCGGTCATTCTAAATAGTCATTTCAATATATTTATGTAGTTATGTAAAAACAAAACATTGCCGTATTTTCGATTATATTATCTGATAAAAAAAAACATTTTAAGCAATAAAAATGTAGTGTGCATTCTTTCTTTTAGTGTACAAAATGAAGTGTTCAAAAATAAATCTTAGCAAATTAAAATAACATTGCTAAAGCCGCAACATATATAGTGCTTGTATTATATAAAAAAACATCATATATGTATGCTGTACAATTTCCTTTGCGCGATGTTGCGCTGCATAAATTAAGTGAAATTAAAAGAACCGCTTTCGACACCGAGATAAATAAAAAGCGCTCGACGCGATGCAAGTAACGAATCGTGATGCGAATCATTCCATTCTTTACCTCGTTATTTTGCTAAATGTAAAATTTTAAACGCTATTTAAATATTTTTTGTATTATTTCATTTGTTGAGCTGTTAGTAACGTGAGTTGTTTAACGAAAGATTGCAAATATGCTCTACAAATATTTAGTTAATAATCTTCTTTATATTTCCAGCAGATTTAAAGAAGAGCGTAAAGCGTGTCCAAGGAGGTTTAAATTTTATGGTAGTTATAGAGCGGACATTGTTATATTATGAGCAACATTGCATATTTTCCTCAGTGCCGCGTTCAATCATAAGTTAATCAAAGTAGACATTGAAATAGTAACGGTGGTACATATTTTTTGAGAATACGGTATGGTTAGTCCCGTCCGTGTCTAATTGACATGTATATTATTGTGTCTATGATCGCCAGCGCCAGTTTAAAACGATAATCTGTCTTTTTATTAAAAAAAATTCATACAGGAATATGTTATATTCGTAAAGAAACATATTTAGTTTATTCACAGTTCGCAACAACATTTTTTCGTCAAATTTTACCGTCCGTAACGAACATTCACATCGCCGATACGGCGGCATCTCGCTCGTGTTACGACCATTTTTATATACCTTTATATTTTACTGCCGAAGCTGCATTTGAATATTACATTTTGTTACAAGTAACAATTGTCTGATACAGAGTACCCAAAACAATCAAACGGGTAAGCATTCTAAATCGTGCGGATTTCTTAGAAAGAATTTAATATTGTAAATATTATATCGTTTAAAAAACTTGCATAGAAAATTTATTCAAATTTTCGATGAAAAAGAAAGTTAAGAAAAAAATGTTTGTCAGTTTTCAATTAAGTAAGAGATTTAAAATTTGTATTTCATATAAAGAATTCCAAACTTAGATATGTTTGATGTGATATGATAAAATAAAAAAAGTATATTATTTATTTTCCAGTATTCTTTATAGTTTACAGAGTGATAGGAAACATTAAATAAGAATAACTTTTAAAACAGAAAATCATGATAATATATTATTCTGTATGTTCTTCTGCCAGATGGTCGGAGCAAAATTGTCGACATCATTAAGTATTCCCTAGCTCACTTTGAGATGCACTTCTTCTACAAAAATTCGCTTTGATGTCTAAGACTGTCCGAGAATTTAAAAAGCATCTTGACTTTAAAACCTCGAAATAATTGCAAGTAAAAATACATAGTGATTTTTTCTTCGCCGCTTATTACAAGAAAGAAAAGTTTAATGCGGCCTGAATATTATTGAATCAACTAAATCCGACACGTGTGAATCAAAACTTGATAACACCTTGACAACTTTTAAATAGCCTTCTGTTTATTTAATTTAATCTTTATATTCTTAATTAGCTGTAATTTGTCCTAAACAAAGGAAAAAAAACAAAACAAAAACAAAATTTCATAAATGTATAAAAACGTTAAGAAAAAGTTGGCACCATACAATCTAACAAATTTAATTTAATGTTAAACACAGCATAGTTACACGCGATCAAATCTGATACAAAAAAAAATGTATTCGCCTAAAAATTTATTAAACAAAGAACGAGATATTGAATAGTGTAGTAAAAAGAACGTAAAGAAAAGAAATAATTGCGCACTCAATTGTGGAGTGGAAGCTTTAATACAAATAAAAAGTCAAAAAGATTCCTTTGGCGGGCAGTTTTTGCAATACTGCTGGTGCTGTGGTTTATTGAAGATAAATGCACAATTAGTATAACACAATCACACTTTTGTATTTCATTGTCGAAGATGGTTAACTTTCTTGTCACAGAAAGCGAGAACACTATATAAAACTATTATGTACGAATATTTTATTATATAGTTATTCGAGGTATGAAATAAAATTTTGTTTTATTACAGAGTTACTTTTTTTAGTTTTTTTTTAATTCTACGATCACAAAATCACGAGCAACAGTTACATTGAAATAAAACCACTGAACGAACTACTACAAGAGTTTGCATTCATATCTTATCCGCATTCGTGTTATATCAAAGTCTGACAGACCTACTCAAGTTGACGGCTCTCCCACAATCTGTTATATTCCTTGGCAGTTTCTCCATCTTTGTGAATATTCCGAATGAAACCAGTCACGTAAATGTAACGAAATGAAAACAGAACTAACGTACCTTCACAATTGAATACTTTCATTACCTAAGCAATTACTTTTGATATTACCGTAAGCTTTCTTAGCGTTTAATTAACATTCAACAAAGAAGGTGTAAAAGAATGTATTAGACTTGAGAAAAGTATAAAGGATGGAGCAGATTGATGACATTTGCTTTACCGTGATCAAGACCTTTGATCGTATGCAAAGTTACAACTGGTGACATAAAAACTGTAATTTTAAATTCAATTACTAAAAAAAAAACTTAGTAAAGTGAAATCTTTTCGTTTAAGAAGTCGTGTTTATTTATATATAAGATAGTTACATATTTAAGGGGAAAAATATGAAATTGTGTACAAGCAGGATGCTAACATTAGTCAAGTCAGAAACAAGATTACAATGTAATCAATCAGAAGCGCGAGACGTCGGCTCCAATTAATCAAGTCGTGTCTTGGCATAGAACGGTGGCACGCAGTTGCTACTTTCACATCGTTATATTTTTTGAACTATTTACTACTTGTATTACAAGCAATCATCTTGTATTCACCGTGTTGAAATTCGTTATATCTTTTGATTTAGAATTTATATGTATCTCTTACTGTACATGTGAATTGTGTAAAATGCCTGTCGCATAATGACGGACTACCGACCAATGAGTTCGAATCACACAATACGACTATTGTGAACCAGACCATGACAAGCTTTTTTAAGCTTACCGGGAATGATTACAAAAAGTAATAGTTAATTAATAAAAATATACTGATATTTAAAAAAAGAACTGTGCTGTGCCACTTCAAATTTTATTTGTTTATTGAATACTAATAAACTGACGTATATGTACGAAAAAAAAAACAAAACAGATTAACAAATTGAGTATAAAAGGAATGAATGAAACAAGAGAAGAAAGGAGAAGTTTGACAATGCTAGTTAACATTACTACATTTTTGATCTGTCTTGCGTACAGAAATCTTATACATAAAGTGGTAAATATTAAAAAATAAGCATATTATATGTAACAAAGAATGTCAGTATTATATACTGTAATACAGTTAGATACATAACACATAATTATAAAGTACATAACATAACTAGCGTCACGCCAATAATCGGCAATTAGTATTCGTAATAATAGAGACGAGGAAGTAACAATCTGCGGAGCTAATAATTTATCGGAAATATCTTTATAGCTATTATTCCGAGGAGGAAGATAACAATTATTACTTCCAAATTAACTAACTTGAGTAATAATCGAATGTTTTTAACACAACAAATGTTTATTTTATATTCAAATAACCTAAGATTTCACTATACTACTTATAAAACGTCTTAACTCACGTGTAATGTAGGTACCGACTAGTTTCGAGCCCATCGGGGGCTCATCTTCAGGTTGAGTGGGAACGGTACTCACACCCGTAGCTCACAGTGAGCGACGGGTCGCGAACGCGCTATAGTACCGTTCCTACTCACCCTGAAGATGAGTCC
>JAODUI010017063.1:0-10536 GCA_027563995.1 Papilio gigon | reverse complement strand
CGGACGGCAGGAAGTCGTTGGATGCGGAAAGCGGAGGACCGCATACTGTGGAAGGCATTGGGAAAGGTCTATGTCCAGCAGTGGGCAGACAGGGGCTGTTGATAATGATGAAGATGATGATGATATTAGAGTCGTTCATTAATTTCAAATAACAATATCATCATCATCAGCCTTTGTCTGCCTACACACATAGACCTTCCCCGATGCCTTCCACAGTATACTGTTCCCAGTAAATATTTATCCCCTTTAACTTACATAAAACACATATACAAGTATGTGGTAGGTATCAAAAAAGTTATTAGATAGAGGCTTTAACATTTGAGATTTGGTCTTGATCAAACGAATAAGGTCGTGTGTCACTATCTTGCACCGTTCGTTTAATGTATTTACAAAAAGTATATACCTGTTACACTCACGACTCGACCAGTAAGGTAAATATTCTCTTCCATCTAACTCTTGTATTATATTCATCTTTTCTTTGTCAACTTCACCAGTATTGATTGTGAGACGTTCCGACACGGTGCCGTTTTTCTAGAAGCATCGAAATATCATAGTGAGTTATTACAGTCGAAAGACGTGTTCAATAATATCGTTTCGTTTATGTTTTTTCAATGAGACTGAGGGTTACGACGACATGTTTTTGGAAACAAACGAAAAATAACACAATATTAAGGTGAAAGTGAAAAAAATCATTAATGAACATAGATATCGGTGGAGAGATGCCGTGGAGCTAGACCTGCGTGAGCTGCGTGCAAGAAAATGGCAGGAGATGGCGCAGGATAGGCGACGTTGGCGTTCTCTTGTGTCGGAGGCCAAGACCCACTTCGGGTCGCTGCGCCAGCGGAGTAAGTAAGTAAGTAATGAACATACAACTATGTCGTCTTGGCATCTAAACTAGGTGACGTTTAGGAGATAAGAACTTCCCTTAAATTATATAGTCATAAGAACTGATACTCACAGTGACCAGGAGTCCAAACTTTTTGAAGTTTAACTTGCCTTGCAGGCTCAAGATTGGTTTAGCTGTGTCGATTATAGTGTCATCGTAGCCCCATAGAAACCTATTGAAAAGTACTGTTAATTTCTTATCGAAGATAGCTTCAGTAATTGCTGGATCAGCTGACCCAGAACACGTAAATGTGTTCGGTAGGAATAAAAATCAAATTTCATTACGAGTGCGTTATGACAATTGTTAGCAATATACAATATATCACAAAGTTTTGTAATATTCCTGAGATTCGAAGATGCCCCTTAATTTCATCGTAAAGTAGAGCAATGATTTGTGCCGTCAAAGTGACAGATTAAGGTCATCAGTGTGTGTTCGTGTTGATTACAAACGCTGCGCCCAACAATTAGTAAATGTTTTAAAGTGATTAGTCACAGCCAAGGAGACATTATATTTATGAACCGATTTTTCAGTTTTCAATACATTAAGCGTACTTTATAGAATTACAGTCCCATCCCCTTTTCTAATAAGGAAAAGATGAGATGGTGAAATTGATTAATCAAAGGCGATTTGGTAGGCAACAATTTTGCTACAGTTTAACTCGTTGCAGATATCTTTAGCATTAATCATTTCTCGTATTTCCGTGTCTTGCTTATTTGTCACAGTTTACAAAAAAAAAAAGAAGCCGAATTTTGACCTTTTGCAGCAATTTTATATCGTCTAACTATACATTTAAAATCTTACCTGTGAACGGGCAATTTGACGAAGGCGTCAGGATGATTGACGAAATTGAGTGCAGTGTTGAGAGTCATTTGGGCAAAACCGTTGATCTGCATGTCTCTCGCTTTTGATATAACGCCCTGTCAATAATTAACAAGCATTATAACCGTTAAATTCTACTGTTTAATATTGTATTGGTATTATTAAAAATAAGTTATCTCTATTCACTCCTTTGTTTTTATTCTCAAAAAGAATGACAGGGAATCTAAAAGAAATATACAAGCGAAAAAAGAAAAAAAATCTAAAGAACTGTTTAGAATTGCCAAACTACGAGCATTGTCTTTGGAAGCATTGAACAAAAAAAAATATAAAGAAAAGGTAACAAGGAGGTTACATTTACAGTAAGATCTTATTCAGAAGGAGTACAATTAAATTTGTTTATTATTTTATCGGATTACTTACAAGAAGTGGTAGATTGGGAACATTGACTTGGTCGAAGTGGGCGCCTTTAGACTCGTCAGGCAAGAACCTGAAGTCATTTCTCTCGTTATAGCTCAGTTTGTCTTTGTCGAATTTTATATTAACCCGTTCCAATTGTTGCCTGAAAAAAAATATGGAGGAGGTAATAAATAATGTTTTAATTACTCCAGCGACGTCATTGTCACATACCAAGTTTTACACTTCGATAAAGATATAACACACACAGTTTTACACATCTAAATAACATCATAGAACTGAGAAAACTTACAATACAAATGGACAATATTTAAACTGTCAGTTTTTCATTTAACATCATCTAACTATACGATTTTTGTGAACTATATTACAGTGTTTTTGTTAATTACTAATACTCCTTGTAACAATATCAGGTAAGCTTCAAAAAAGCTTGTGTTAGGATACGGTTAACAATAGTTAAATGGTGGGATTCGAACACACGACTGCTAGATCGGTAGTCCGTACTATTATTAGGCTATCGTCGCTTCAAAACCTAGTTACCAAAATTTAAGGTTAAAATATTAGTGGATGTTTGGTTATTTAGTAATATTTCTTATAACCATTTCTGGTAAGCTTGAAAAAGCTTGTGTTAAATAATGGTTCACGACTATAGTCGAATACTGAGTTTCGAACCCGTGACCGCTAGATCGGTAGACCTTAACTATTAAGCTACTGGCGCTTCGAAACCTAATTACTATCAATTGTACTGTAAAAACGTCTGTAGGCAAAATGTAAGTTCATACATCCTCTATCTTTACAAATTATTATTCATTTTATTCATTTAGTAACATTTACTATATCTTTCATAGTAATTAATTATATGAGGTAATTAGACCTCAGTCAACAACGTTCGTGTTGGCCTTTGTACCCGTGTGTCCTATATCGAAGCGAAAGGACAATCGACATGCCCAGTACACACAGAGGAAAGCGAGAAGTTTATCATGATCTTTGCTTATTTATTTTATATCTACACTATTGTGTAATACACGTACATGTTATTTGTTTATTAATTTACCGGTCACTCTGTTGTGAAGTATAATTGATAAATTTCGAAGTGATTGTGAGTGAATGTAAATACGTTTTTGATAGATTCATGGCATATCTTGCCTCACATGTCATCATCATCATCCACCTGCCCTTTTCCCTATAAAGGGTCGACACAGTATGTATTCTTCGATATATCTCATCATATCTGAACTTGCACACATCTTACGCATATCCTCTTTCACGCAATACACACTTTCGGTCTTCCTCTATCTTTATAGTCATCCACATTCAATCTCATTACCTTCTTGTTTATGTGTTCATCATCAAGGCCTAAATGTAAACAGTGGCAATCCTGTCACGAAAGAAAGGTTAATCTTTAAGTGAATGTAAAAAGTAATTGAAAATACGTTTTTGTTTTTATTTCACGGCTTGTTTGACCTTTTCCACATGTATACAAGTATGATCTGTGCCTACGCGTGATGCGAATATATAAGTGGGTATGCGATGGCTATCCTAATAATAAACTGGTAGATAAGAAAGTAATATCGGTTCTCTTGTTGTTATGAAACTAGCCAAAATTACATAGATTACGACAGCTATAAATATTGACGCAAACCGCAAACTACCGTCCTTCTATTGTTGATTAATACTGACTTACTGTTCTTGTCTTTTTGTCCGAATGAAAAGAATTTATGGTGGTATATGCCCGTTGCTAAGCAACCAATTGAATCTCAACACGCTAACTACTGGTACAACTTCTATGATACATGTTAAGGTTATATTTGAATCATATTAGAGCGTAGAGCCTAGTTATTAAGGGTACGGTTATCCGATCACAATGTCGTGAGTTCAAATCTCGCCATTCGACTATTGTGTACAATGTCCTAGCACAACCACAGAGTTTAGTTTGAGTGGTAAAAATATTAAAAAAATATCAATAACGTGTTGGTATTTAAAAAAAAAAAATTGGAAAGAAACAATACTTTCTTTCTTTTAAAAGGTTGGCTTTTAGTTAACTGATATCGTTCGTTTACTTTTTCATTGACACGTGTGACTTTATACGTCGATAATAAATTGTTTGGGTTTGTTGAAGATTATTTCAATTTGTTTTAGATAAAATTTATTGAAAGAAGTGACGTTTGAATAACTTATTTTTTGTTGTTACGTGATTTGTTTTTTTTTTTTATAAGAGAAGGAGACAAACGAGCGGTGAGATCACAAATGTGGTCGTCGACGTCTATGGACAACCGAAACACTAGAGGAGCAGTTGCGTTGTCGTACTTTGCGAAAGAAATACGCGATTTATTATCTATATTTTCATACTGTTGGATTTATGATTTGCATATTTTTTTTTTGTAGAAAAAAAAACTCACTCTGAAGAGCAATCTACGATGGACTCAAATGTATTCGGTACCGACACCGGATTGTAGCTGTTTTACATTTAGTTTTGGTTAACATATACTTAAAGTGTCAAAGCAATATTGTTAATGAATAATTAGGAAATATTGTTACGGTGAAAGTGAGGTGACATTCAAAGGTTTGTGTAGCCGTGCAACCAATACTGAACCAGTGCAACTAAGGCCTAACCACCATAGGTTAGGGTCCCTGGGTGGAGACGTAATGATCTCAGCAGTATGAATAAAATGTGTCGTACTTACGAATAGACGTAAGGCCCAACTTCTTCTACATGTAGTCGACTTGCTCGCTTTTCTTTGACATCTTCCCAGTTGGTGTAGTTAAAGAGGTAGACCTTCATCAAGGGCTGCACGGAGGGACGTCGCCACATGTCAAACGCGACACTATTGTTCCTTATCACCATGTTCTATACAGTAAGAATATCATTAGTGATCAAGTGTGATATACAGGTGATGCGAATTATTAATTAGTTCATTTTAATTAGGTAAATATAAATGCAATGAGAATTGATTTATATAATCATCATCATCAGTCTTTATCTGCCCACTGCTGGTCCACAGTATGCTGACTTCCTGCCGTCCGCACTAAGTCGTCGTCATGATTTATGTAATAAACAGTAATGAATGAGTAAATAGCTTTTTTAAACGTCGACAAAACGATTAAATTTGTTTACTCGAGATCTACAAACAGACAAGATGGGCCATATATACGTAAATCCTCAGCAGTGCTATTTTTTTTTTACATGCAATTCTAGTTTGAAAGGAGAATATAATACTCACAGACAATATAGCGTTATTAATTGTGTTTGTAAAACAAAAGAATATCGTCCCGATTAGACTGAGCGCGAAGGTGGCGGACAGGAGTACCAACACTGCAACAAAAAAAATATATTGTTTCTTCTGTCGAATTAAATGTACAAAACATATTATCATCATTACCAACCTTTCGGAAAAATTATATGTAACAAAAAGTTTCTATGTATGTAATTCGGCCGTAAGAACTCGCCGTTTGTTTTAGTTTTTTCTTAATCATGATTAAAATGTTTACACTGTATAAATAAACATAGGTTACACGTTAGAGGGCGTCAAAGTGTAGACTATGCGACATACATTCACGCCTTTCCTTCGATAATACTGATATTGGGAGATATATATGTGTAAAGACAGCTAACTAATCAAATTTGGTAAATACTTAGGAAGAAGTTTGAGTAAATTTGTCGTATTATATCTACATTAAAGGATTGCCTAAGTAACGAGTAAAAGTCATTACAATTTGTTTTTATTAACATATTTGTTTAAACTACTTAAATGTCTTTTGTCACTACAAACAAGTTCCAGGATTGTGTCAGAATATTGTTTACGACATAAGTCCAATGACGGGGATTCGAACTCACGCCCACGTGATCGGAAAACCGTACTTTAGACGTACTGTTGACAATTATAATTTCTTCTCTAACTAGAACGAAGCTTTTGTTACATCATAATTATTTAAAATATGAAGAATTGTTTATAAATATCAGATAAGACAGGTCGATAATTTGATCATACGACGATGACTTCGAAATTGTTTTAATGAATAAAAATTATCGCTCCACCACAGAGATTCTAATATAACACCAGTTATAGAGCGGACTTTAGTACTTTTCTTCAAATTAAGCAAAATAACTGTCGATAAAGGCATTGGGGAAGGTCTGTGTCCATCAGTGGGCAGACAAAGAATGATGATGAAGAGGTAAAAACGAGCGCCGTGTTCACAAAGGTTGTCGTCGGCCATGGACATGACAACACTAGAGGAGCAGATGTGTTGCTAACGTTTAAAAAAAGAGATACGCTCGCTTCTTGAATGACACTAAGTCATTCAGCAAAAGCACGCATGAAATTAATATATTACATAGTTTATACATGTCATAATATTTTTTAAAGACATGTGAAAACCTAAAGTTGAATTCCACTGCAAACACTGACTGTTTGTATTGTATGAACGTTTCTACAATGGAAGACTACGGTAATAAAAGTAATGAATAATCAATTGACGTCCAATATTTAAATAACATTTTTAAGTCTCGTTTATCCATATAAAAATTATTGATATCAAGTGACCTATTTTTGTTAAATGTCTTGTTTCAAGAAATATTAGTATATTTTTGTTATTTCACTAACATTTCTTGTAAACAATCCTGGTGAATTTGAAAAAACTTTTATTAGGATATGGTTCACGACAGTAGTCGAACGGCGGGATTCGAAACTACGACCGCTAGATTGGTAGTCCGTATCCATAGCCATTAGGCTATTGCTGCTTCAAAGCCTGTGTCATCAACATGATTGTTTTTATGTGATTTTCGTGTTCATTTGTTTTTCTCTTAAATAACGCGTACGTGAATTAATTATGCGCATACGTAATTTCGATTCTGTTAGAATATAATTACGAAATCCCCGTAAAGATATATATTTACGTAACACCAACGTATTTATCTAACGGGTCAAATACAACAAGCGACTTTCGTTGAAATATTGTGGACACGAGATGTACTCGTGGTATTACGTTATTGATTTAGGCATTTATAAATTGGACGTTATTCAGATTATTTTACAAGTAAAATTAATTATTTTACAATAGATTTAATATATTTTGACAATTTTAACGAACCGATTACAAATGTAAACATTTTGTTGATAGATTCGATTGCTTTCGTTCGACTACGTCAGCTAACCAAGTCCTAGTTATGAGTCTATTTAGTATGGTTCAACAAATTGTAATTGTAGTTTGTTCAATGTTAATATATTGCTAATAAAATAAACTGTAAATTGAATAAAAAGAGTAATAATAAGGATTATAATTATCGGCGAAGCTGAAGTCCAGAGACTTCGCTGGACAGGCCACCTGATGAGAATGGGCGAAGATCGCGGTGTCCAAAGAGCGTATCTCGGAACACCGATCGGCCGCCGACCTATCGGCCGGACGAGCTCCTAGCGAGCGACTGGCAAGAGACAACGCAGGACAGGCGACGTTGGCGATCTCTCGTGTCGGAGACCGAGAGCCACTTTGGGTCGCTGCGCCAGCGGAGTAAGTAAGTAAGTTGCTGTAAGCAAAAGCAGTAAGCTTTTAAGAACTGGGTGACAAGGGGTAATAAAAATCCTACCATATTATAATTTTTTTTTATGTACTCGTTGTCCCTTTTATCTATCCTTTCTTTTTTTTCTTTTCGTAAAATTCTGTTGGTTTCGTATTTATTTTAATTGTTCACGTGTTCATTTTTAACGTATCTACATTATATAACTGTTCTTTATGCCAAATAAATAAGTAAAAAAAAATAAAAAACAAAATAAACCGTTTATTCGAGAATATGAAGAATATTCGTATGATTTACATATACATATGTATATTTGCTATGTTAATTACATATTAATGTCAAAGTTGGCGCTTGCACATTACGTAATTTTCACTATTAACGTAGACGCCGGCTGTAGTCTATTTGATACAATGTGACGTCATTGATGACGTTGTTCAGTAGAATTTGAACCCTATATACACATCGTACGCGTCGCATAAACAAATGAAGATCGCACCGTAATCCCGTTCGTGTGCCCCCTTCTCATACAAAAAACAAATGTTAAAGAGATAAGCTGTTAGAAAAATGTTTTGAAATCTGTTGTCAATCAACCATTGTGTCTCATTCTACCTCTCGTGTAATAGCTAATCATGCTAATATGGATAATCATCATTATTATCATCAGCCCTTGTCTGCCCACTGTCGAACAAAGGCCTTTCCGAATGCCTTCCACATTATGCAGTCCTGCTTCCTCATCCAACGACTAACTGCCGGATAATTGTAATAAGAAATAATTAAACGGTTTTCTAAAGACTTTAGTTTTTACTCCATCATCATCATTAACCTTTGTCTGCTAATTGCCGGACATAGTTTTTATTCCATTGTTTTTAATATTCTAATAAGTGAGATTACCACTAAATTGAGTGTTTTAATTTCATACAAGTGTGACGACTAAACGATTGTTGATTATCGAAATGTCATTTTATGTTGTAAATGACAACACTGAAGGGAATAATACCAATATAAAACTGAATGATCTTGAGACAGTCTTTTGTTATTACCATCGTATCGCTAGTTACTGTTTCTAACTTTTAGCATATTTTTTTTTTATTAAAAATATTGAAGTAAAATGAACGATACATCACAAGTATCGAAAACCTTGTAACCATTTATCATATTAGTAATATTAAATGTTTCTAAATGACGGACATACTTTTAAAACTGATAACACGACTGTGACCTATAAACCCTGAGATTTTGTTATTTCTTTATGTTAGATTTTCGTCAGTTATATTGAAGATTGGGCACGCATTCAATGTATCGGCCTGGTGGACAAAAATGGCACTAAATTGTGACAGCTCAGCAGCGCCCTCTTATCGATGATAAAAATATCACAAAATCATTTAACTTTTCAATGGAACAAACATATTTGTACCAGTTAGAGTGGCGCTGTAATCGCGGTTAGTTCTGTTAAAAAATATATGGACCTACATTGCCATAGACAATTACATAAAAGACGAAACATAACTTGACAGGTACATTGTTAGAAGTATTGTAACACATTTTTGACATTTTAAGAGCGGCGCTAGTGAGCTAACATAATTTAATTTGACTCATGCCTGTCGTGTTTCCTAACTTTGTCACCAGCTGTCTTGTCTTGTTTTTTTATTTAATATAATTTCTTATGATAATGTACATTTTATAAATGTACTGTCAGAACTAATGGTGACCCTTCTCTTCCCCGGACAGATAATCCTGACGCATTTATATATTAAGTATAATGTCATAATATAGTATTATAGTCATTACTATCACGCTAATAAAACAAAGATATATGTCGGGTATTTCCCGTTGGTCCGATTGGCATGTCGGTCAATCGGACGAATGGGAAACATTTTATGAACACAACACAATTGTCTGTACTTTAACTGTCTTTCAATGATAAGGATGTAGAAAACATTTAATCGTGACCAAACGAATGTAACCACGAATTTTCTCAACTGAATTCTGTACGCACTTTATTATCACACACGAGCAAAGTCGTTGACATTGAGTTGTATAACTTTGTTAAGTGGTAATGGAAATAAGCAATGGTTATCGAAGTTCATTGAACACAGCGTTAGCCTTGACAAAGTTTGGTTTTAAGACATGATGATATTTAAAGAATTGTACATATGATAAGAATTTAATTTTATTATTAATGAGGTTTAAGTTGAAATAATTAAAAAAATTAAGTTCATACGTTAAACAAAAACGAAACGACATTCTTGTATGTGTCAAGTGTCAACAAATAATCTACAGTAAAACCTCCTTTAAAGCACTCGCGGTTTCCATATAATGCGGTAAGCACTCACCGCGGTATAGAAGGGTTCAAGATCACAAAAGTGATCATTGAAGCCCAGACATCTGCAATACTAGAGAAACCACAGATGCGTTGCCGGCCTTCGAGAGAGAGGTACGCTCGCTTCTTGAAGAACCGTAAGTCGTATTAGTTTGGAAATACCGCCGAGGACTGACCATGCCACAACGCGGCAATACGCGGCAGGAAGTTGCGCGAAAAACGTACTGTTGTGGAATGCCAGCCATCAAGATGGTGTGGATGGTACTTGGCGTTCGATGATGGAACTCGGCGGCAGAAATTATTCCGACAAGTTCTTTGGAACACACCCTATGAGGTAGGAAGGTAAAAAGTACAGAAGGAGCTGATTCACAAAACATGAGATAAGATCCTCAGTGTATTGTAGCTTTATATGTGTATTTATTAGCTGTGTAATGATTCAACAAAGTTATCTTTCACTAGTGAACATCTGTATATGCTTGACTATTTTATCAATGTTAACTGTCTTTGGGATTAAAACGTCTTTCAATAGTGAACATAGAACATTGCCCTGGTATTTTTGTCACTTACATGGGACATGCTATTTCA
>JAODUI010017062.1:0-10559 GCA_027563995.1 Papilio gigon | reverse complement strand
CACGTGTAACTCGGTGTCAGTACCGACTAGTTTCGAGCCCATCGGGGGCTAATCTTCAGGGTGAGTGGGAACGGTACGACGGGCCGCGAACGCGCTATAGTACCGTCCCCACTCACCCTGAAGATGAGCCCTCGATGGGCTCGAAACTAATCGGTACTGACACCGATTTAAACGTGAGTTAAGCCGTTTTATAAGTAGTATAGTTGAAATGTCTCACGAAAGTTTTAATAGTTTAAACATAGGATCCTATGAAATATAATTTACGTCATAGTTTGGTTGGAAAAAAAATTAATTTGTTTTGACTTTGACGTATAGATAATTAGAAACTTCAAGTAGATGAATATTAGTTGGTCAACTCACATATCTAATTATTGGTCTGCCATGTTGACAGAGTGGGAGCGTAGTTATCGTGTCAACACTTGAGTTAATCGAGCGAAGTAATCCAATGGATGCTTCTAGTAATTGGCAATTGTATTAATGTTTATTGTAATATGTTTCCTTATTAATAATATACGTTGATATCAATCATTATTCTGCCCTGTTCTCTATAACTCCACACATCTATATCAGCTGTCTTATCTGAATTTACTCTCTTACGTATATCCTTACATGCAATCCATCCATACCTTTGTAGTCATCCAAAGTTATAAATATATACATCATCATCAATCTCCCCGTTTCCTTACAGGTCGGCATAGTATGTACTCCATACATCTCTGTCAGGTCATTCATTCACACCTTTACGCATGTCCTCTTTCACACAATAAACATTCTATCTTTAAATAAGATTTATAATATTGGTTAGAATTAACTAAATTACACAAGTCCTCGTAATATTTGATAACAAACATTGTTATTGACAAAGCTGATAAATGACTTAAGGTTATGTACCTTTCCAATGATATATAACTAATTATATAAGATGTTTTAATTTATATGTTTAATATACTAAGAGAAACCGAGGACTTCGTTGTAGCGTGTAAACGAGCGGCGAGATCACAAGGCGATCATCGACGCCCAGACATCCGCAATACAAGAGGAAACACAGATGCATTACCGGCCCGGAGAAAGATATTTTGCTTACATGAAATTCTAGTAATTTAACAATAGTTATAATACATTATGATTTGACAAAAGAGAGCGTCGGTGGCGCAGTTGTTACTTGACTTGACCGGACTACTTGACCGGACCCGACCGTACTCGACATTGTCCAGGTTCGATTCCCGCCATGTACCTATGTGTTTTTCAATTTTCGAATTGCATATGAACATTATCCGACGTCCTTATGGCGAAGAAACACATCGTGATGTAACCTACACATATCGACGAAGAAATTCAAAGATATGTGTGAAGTCAACCAACACTGGGCCAGCGCGGTTGACTGTGCCCTAGTTACCCCTAATAATAGCGTAGGCTCTGAGCCCCTCGGTGGGGAAGTGTAATGAACTGATGATGATTTTATAAAAGAAACTATTTGCTTATATGAGAATAAATAACATTTTAAAACACGTAAAAGTTTATTTCTTAATAATAATGATTTTGTATAATAAAGCCATATGTATACACGTATGCAACAAGACCAGTTCACAAAAATATAAATGTCTCGCTTTCTTCAATAAAGAAAGACAAGGATGACAGTTTGTTTAAATGTTTCGTCAGGAAACCCAAGGCATGTTAATGTGTTTGATGACATTTGCTGGAGGTTTAACAAACTTCTTATGTTAATATACGAAAACCTTATCTTTCGTGTTTTGTTTCTAGCATTCATTTTGTTTCAAATTCCATATTCACATTATATGACTTACTTTATTGTTTGTATGAGGGCTAGACTTTGTAAGCAACCTGTATTGTTACTAATTGTAGTAAAAATAAGAGATAGAGTCAGACGAGAGACAGACAGGAGAGAGATTTCAATAGCTTGTTTGCAGCATGTTTCTTGATAAGAGAAATGGGCATACGACCGCCTTGATCACAAAGGTGGTCGTCGACACTAACATACGCAACACTAGAGGATCAGATGCGATGCCGGTTCAACGTGGAGGTACCATATCATTGACCTTTGATATTGGAAACACGAATTACGAACTGAATATTTAATTCAAGGTCAAAGCTTTTATTCAAGGTCATTTATGACGTCGTTAATCTCAGCCGAAGCAATCATTTTGTCGTTTTATGGTAAACTAAACAAACAAGGTGCGTTTTGTTAGCTTTTTTTTATTTCAATTCTTCGATTTTATTATTATCTTATAAAACCTTTTTGATATTGAAATATAAGCGTGAAAAAAAAATTCACACATCCCATCAAGTTTTTCCTCTTTATTATAAATAAAGTATTAATTTTAAAATGTTATTCAAGATATATGAAAAATACGTTTTAAATTGAATGTGCCTATACCATTATAATTATCTAGAGGAAGTTATATTATTAATAAACAGACTGAATTATTCCTTAATAATAATAAGTCATTTAATGGTAATTACAATCGAATATTGTGTTATTATTGGTTGTAATATTAAAGTGTGTACAGAGTTAACAAATTTTCAAATCTTTTATCAATCTATACTAATGTTATAAAGCTGTAGAGTTTGTCTTAGCTAAACACAGTAACTACGAGTAGAAATTGAAAAATTATTTTAGTTTTGGATAGTCCATTTATCGAGGGAGGTTATATGCTTTTAATATTGTAGAATATAGTAGTATTGTTAAAAATCTTAAACATTCAAAGGTTATGTCGCTAATGGGTCTGTTCGAATTTAAACTTCCGATCTGACTAAATTTGAACTTATCTAATTACATGAAATTACATCCATATGTATAGAGTAAAGTAAACGCGCCAATAGCCTAATGATTAAGGTGACGGATTTCCGATAACGTGGTCGAGAGTTCCAATCCCATAATTCGACTATTATTAACCATTTACTAATAATCTTAGAGCTTATTTGGAGTGGTAAAAAAAATAATATGTTAACAAAAATGTGTTGGTATTTAAAAACAAAATGTAAAATTCAATCGCCACTCAATAATTGTGTTTTATATTTTATAGTAATAATCGATTGAATTGTATCATTGTTTGCTTTTGTTTCATCAAGGTTTTAAATTGTTAATACAATTGTATCCGCATAGTTACATTTCATAGACAAGGACGTGTCTACATATTATCTACGCAATCTACTAATATATTAATTATAAAAGACTGATTAAGAAATCTCGGGTATATCTTTCAAAAGTAAACTACAAGATACATTTATTTAGTCAACGTCAGATATTAAAAAAAAAATTGTGATAACCGACGTAACAAATGTTTTCAATTTCGTAACGACTTAATATACCTTATGTTAGAATGTAGATTAAAAATATATCAAAAATTATTGTACGTGTGACAAATTGTCTTAAACTTGTAGCGTCAATAATAGCCGAAAAGACCGACAACATGACACATTCTAGTACTGAGGATGTCTGGGCGTCAATCTCGTGGTGTCAGTGCTAGTTAGTCTTATGAAAAAAATTGAAAAATATTTGGGTCATTGTCTAATGTCGCTTACTTTTAGACGTAATTTCTTATCTAAAACATTTGTATTCGAAAACAGAGATTTTAGATTACAAATGAAACTAGATAAAAGATGATATTTTGACTTAAAGATAATTCCTTAAAATAAAAAAAAAATGTAGATTATCTTTTAAGCGAAATAAAATTCAAATGCTTATCAATAAAGCGAGCTGAATGTTTTCTTTTTTTGAAGATTCCATTTTCAAATTTCGAATTCAATTTAAGTTTATTGACGGTTTGGCATTTAATTGGAGATCGTTATAAAAAGTAAAATATAAATTAATATTTATAAATTACAACTGAAGTTGTGTAATTAAATTCACTTACCGCTATTTTTGTAGAGTACAAATATTATTCTAATAAAAATAATTAATAACAAAATAAACACTGGCAACAGTCCTAATATTTTTCCAGTCGTCGCGTTCATATGTCCAGTTTCTTTAACATCCACTTGGCTCACATTATCAACTTCGTTCAATCTATCCATTACGAAGAAAAGGAAATTCAAAAATCGAACGTCACTTTTTGTTTCTTATGCTTTCACAAAAAAATACTTCCAAAAGAAAACTCCTTGGTATTTTTATAATGATAGAAAAAAAAATCGAACACGCGCTACAAAATTTAAATAAAAAGATCGTAAATAACCTCCTTGGTTTGTTTTCAATAACAAATCCGAAAGGGTCGTATAGGTCTCAAACTGAACGCGTCGGTGTCGATTCTACGACTGGCTGCAACGAATGATTGCCGAGTTGTAAAAAAAAAAATCTATCCGCACGCTTGGACGTGTTATTGATAAATCGCTATTGTTGTCTCGTTAAGGCTAAATTACTTAGATCGGGTGTTTATGAATGGATGTTAAAAATTGGTTGTGTACGTTATTAAGTGATGTTAATTGTTTTCACAATGACTTAGAACAAAACGAAGACCGCTAATTTTAATACAGTTACGATGATGCAGCTTTAACCGATTTTTTTTTGGTCCGAGAATTCGATTTAAAAAAATATTTTTCCCAAAAGCACCTCAAAGGTAATATTCTAATGTTTTTTTTTTTATTGTGTACTATAGTTTATTCAAATACGTTAACATAGTTAACTGTTACCAATATTGTAAAAAAAATGTTTTTTTTTTTTATAAAAATATTTCCGTGCCAGTATGACGACAGTTGAATTTTACGGTCGGGCATAACAAAGCGTGTTACCATATGTCAACTGTCAAGTCTTTTTCGTTACAGTGAAAGTGACGTGTGTTAAGATGGTCAATGTTGTATAACGTTACACGCTTTTGTTATAGATGTTGCCAGCGAGTTAGCATTGAATAAATAGTTTACTTTACTTCCGTATACTTCAGCTACCTTTCATATAAAAACCCGTCAAAATCGGTCTCGTAGTTTCTGATAGAAACCGTATAACGTGGACTTTTTTTTTGCTTACGGAGTGATATCTTCGAAAGATACCCTGCCTTCTGGGGGGACTGATTTATGTAGAGTTCGACCTACTAAAATCCCCCTCGGTAGCCATCGTCGAGTTCCGGGACCCCCGAAGAACGCACCGGAACCCTCAGCACTTTCCTAGGCAAACTTTTAAAATGATTATTCTTTATTACTTACACGTCTTCTCATACATCCAGGATTCGAATCTTGATCGGAACTACGTACATTTCAGCAGTAGACTATCGGCGCTTTAAACAATATCATTTCTTTGACCTTGTCACGTTATTTCGAATTCGTCTAATATCTCATTTGTTTACACTAAATGTAAACTTCAAGATAAAAGTCCGTACAAACACCGTGTTTATGGCGGGAGTTATGATAACACAAAGACGTGAATTTCGATTGCCGAATGACGATCGTAACAGTGGTAGAGTCCTCAATATCGGTTGCAAAAAAAATATATAAAATACAATATAAACATGACAATACGAAAGGGAGACGCAGCGATCACGGAAGGACTGACTAAAATCCAGAAAGACCTGTGACGTTGTGACCCAGTCGGCACAAAAAAAATTAAAAAAATAGTGTAGTATAGTTATATAAGTAGATATGAATTAAATTTAGGAACTCAAAACTGAATGTATAAATATAAATAGAGCGAAAAAGAGCACGGAAAGCGAGTCTGTAGAGGCACAAAAATAAAAACAAAAAACATCTGTGGCATGAATGGTCAATACAACCACACAGAGGACTGGTGTCTTCTTCCAGCAGCCCATTATCCACCTTCCCACTGAACGGTAGGGGTAACTAGGTCATAGTCATCGACGCTGGCCGTCTTGGTTAAATTTCTTAACAGATATATGCAGGCATCACGATGATTCCTTCACCGTAAGAACATCGGATAGATGTTTAAATGGAATTCGAAAATTGAAAACACATTCGTATAAGGCGGGGATCGGAACCCGGACTGATCATGTCTAGCGCTTAACTGCGCCAAGTGGAATTCATTCAGCGATTCGTCTGAGGAGTGTGCGGGTCTGAAGATTATTAAATCCTGTTCCTGTTTCTAACCCCCTTTTTGGTTAACGTGTACGTTTGCTTTATTGTCACCTTATATTACAAAAAAATATGAAATTAAGTTGCTGTCTGTTGTTACAAGGAGATTGAGGTATGACAATGTGTTCCTTAAATTCTATATCAGTAGAAATCTAGTCAAGTTGAAGACAATTTGTACTGTGACTAGTTTTTATTTGACAATTTTGTATCAAACAAAAATAATGTGAGCAGTTATAAAAACTTAATGTTATTCCTGCGGAGATTTTACAGTTTTAATGTCTTTTTAATCTGTGACATTTTTTTTTAATCTATGTGTCATAATGGTTTTTTAAAGAGTATGAATTTGTAGACTTCAACGTGTATTTGTTTTGTAAATACAAACGAGTAGAATTACATTACGTTATATAAATATAATAGACTTGAAGTCGTTGCATGCGGACGGAGGACCGCATACTGTGGAAGGCATTGGGAAAGGCCTATGTCCAACAGTGGACGGACGAGGGCTGACCTAATTCCTAAATCATAACACATTATTCTATAATAGTAATATAATAATAAAAGTATTTCAATCATTAAAAAAAAAAGTTTCAATACTGGCTATTTATAAAACAAATTCTTTTTTCTTTATTTGTCGATTACTGGCAGTCACAAGTGACGTCTGTCAACGACAAGCTTACGTCATAGGAATAATACGTTTGCACAGAGCAATTCGTTTAGCATACCATGACGATTTAATAAAATTTCCATACATGTTGTCATCCCTTTTATTCCTTTGAAATATTAAGAGATAGCATATGTCTTTATAAGTATTAAGGGTAATACTGTCCATTGTTAAATATGATATGCGTAAGGACGTGAGTTCAGATATGATGGCTAACAGCTATGTATAGAAGAGTACATACTATGCCGACACTGCGTGGGGAAACAAGTCGATGATGATGACGATGATGATTGTCTATTCATCATTAAAGAAAATCGAAAATAGTAAGAAAGTAGAAAATTTCATTTACCAATGTTTACGTTATCAAGGGGAGAGTGTTAGAGCTTTGGTTACTTTTACTGACAAGATGGAGGGTAGGGGTGGTGAATAATTGTAATAAATCTGCTTACGTAATACTTGAACGGCCATAAAGCTTTTTAGTTGCACGAGATCTATAACGCGGAGTGACAGACAGTGGAACGAACGGTCGGATAAACGCAAGCAATGTTTCGTCCTTTGCTTAATTTGATTGATAACAAGGGTTACTATGGTTCAGACAGTCACATGATTTCTATTAAACAATATCTGATCAATGCCCCTTTATTTATACAGATAAATAAAAAACAAGGAAAATATTTCACCTTGTCATAGTTCTGTAAAGAAAATCCCAACATAGATATGCTGATAGTAAGATGAGTAAGTAACAAACAAAGCCCTTTACGGTGTTGTACTAACCAAAATAATTGTCTTGTATCTTACTAGATAGACTCCGCCCATTTTTTCAAATAACCAATCAGGTAGCAGTGAGTTCCGGCAACGACGGGACATTAGTAAAAAGTTAAAAAGCAATTGAGGATGTTCTCCTTGATGTACCCGTCACTGACGAACCTTGCTATCTCAGTGAGTCGAATCAGTGGTGACATGCAAACCGAATTTAATCATAAAGGTCCGGTCTCACGGTGCACAGTACAAATGACTTGAAGACTCCTAGATGTAGGTGTGGGAAGGAAGCCGAGATTGTCTACTCTGCTGTTTTGCATCCAATTCGTCATGTACTGACCGTTTCTTTTCGAACAGCCTCATTACACGTCTCACTGATTATTGTTTCCGTGTGATATAAATCGTAACGACAGTAGCTTTAAGGTAAAGCACCGCAAAGGGCAATGACTGTACTTTATTCTAGATAAGCCTTGTTCAGTCAATGATCTTGTAACCGTAGGATTACATTGCACGTGTACAAGAATTTTCACTTTCATTCATATAGAAAAAAAACAAGGATAAGAGTTTCACGGCCGCGGAAGTCATGGTTGGGGAGACAATGAGTCACGTGTGTACAGATCACGTGTGCGGGATGTAGAATTAATCTCTTGAAGTGAAAAAGCAAAAGCAATGTTTCTCGATACTAATTATAATACCGGCTGAACTCACGTGGCCGAGGTAGCTGCCGACCAGTGTCAGACCAGACACCTTCAGTGAGTGAACCAGCGGGCTAAATCCGCGGCCCCGTCGCGCCTAGCACAACTACACTTTGATTCTGATTCCGAAAGGTCGGAACTTCCGATTATTCCTACAGCTTCAAATCTCAGTTTCACTTCCGATTCATTCGTGGTTCCGATTCCGTATATAACGCTGGTTCCGAATAATTCGAGGTTCCGATTCCTTATCCATTTGCGGTTCCGATTCATTTGCGGTTTCGATGTTGTATCCAATCTCGGTTCCGATGCCGATTCCAGTTACGATCCCGATCCAGGTAGCGATTCCGGTTCCGATTCGAGTTCCGATAAACCGAATATAAAATACTCGATCGGAACCATAGGGAAGGCAAGTGTCCCTTATATCCCCAGTACGGACTAGTTTCAGACTCGTAGGGGGAGTTTTGGTAGCGTCGCGTCTGGCTCATCTACACGTGAGTTAATCTGTTATTGTAAGTAGTTTATCTCCACAAAGTTTTAATCATTTAATTTCTCACCATCATCATCTCATCATCAACCTGCCCATTCCCCTATGTACGGTCAGCACAGTACTGTACATCTCTGTCAGCTCATATCTGAACTCACACACTTCCTCCATATCTTTCCCACAATCCACACCTTCGGTCTTCCTCTACCTTTATAGTCTCATCTAAAATGAATAAATCAAGTCAATTGACAATGAATTATTCAACAAAGAAATGACGACGTTTTATGATTAGCTGAAAAACGACTAATTGAATTCTTAATTAAAAATTATAAAACTTTATTGCATAATTAACATTTCTTGTAAAATTATTTCTAGAATAAACATTTTCTTTCATCATTCTAAAACATAGACTGGCATCACGTTTTAGGGTTGTCTATTAGATTATTTAACGAGCTTCGACTTCGTCAGCTTTGAAATAATAAGCTAAGTTAATCCGGTATATATGTACAGTAAAAGATTACTTCCTAATATGAAAAACATATTTACGATATATGTTTTTTATCTAAACATACAGACAATCCAATTTAATTAATTACTTGGATAGATTTTTTTTTACATATTTTCTTACACTTATATGAAATATATATCTATTGTAAAATGTTTATTGAGTATTACTGACAGTACGTTTAATTTTCGTTTTAAATTTAGACAAGTGACAACCCTAACACGCGTGAAGTGAAAGAAATGACAAGGTTTCTAATCTATTAAGACATTCTAGAACATAAATACTTAATCAAATATTTTAATGGAATTTCATAATTAAAGAAATGTCACCTGGAATCAAACAATTTCATAACACATAAAAACTAATTTTAAATATGTTCATTTGTGATGACAGTTATCCACCAAAAAGGTAGCTTGAAGAATGTACCTTAAGGTTTCTCTGCCAAAAAGTTGAATGACAAAACGCATCGGTATTTCAATTGTTTTCAACAGACTACAGACGTGATTATTTTAATAATTTCAAAGTTCTGGACAATCATCTGATACGAGATTTTAAAGAAATTTAAAAAGCGCCATCTAGTTGAAAGATACTAAACTAAGCAATTGTTTCCGTTCGTGATTTTTATAACAGTGTTGGTTTTTGGTCATAGATGGCGTGATGTTGATAAATACGTCTTTATAAAGTAAATACCAAATAGAAATACACTAGACTGCTGATTCATTTTCATTGAAAAAATAGATGTAAGAATTTATTTAAGATATTTAGGCACTTGTGACCGTAACCTTATGACTTGTGAATAAACTAGAAAAAAGTTAAGTTAATCCATTTAAGAAAAAATAATACATATATAGTTCAAAAATAGTAACTATAGCTGCAAAAATAATTATATTATGACTTAAAAAATAAAAGAAAGTTCTCACGAACAAATGTACCTTTGCGGGTTACTACGTGTTTGTTTTTTTTAGCTTAGTGTTCTATAACTGCGAAGCTTTGTTATATTTCTTCCACAGTTGTATTTAAGTCGACATATAAAACTAATTGAGCAATATGTTTGCGGCGTAATCATTCTTTGACAACGATATGACATACAACATATGAATAACAAGCCACAACAGAAGCCGCAAGGAAACATATTATGTTTTATAATTATCGAATTACAAATCTATAACATAATAACCCTTCAAGTATTACGTAAGCAGATTTATTACAATTATTCGTCAAGGCATAAATTTGTTAAAGGATGTGGGGTCTAATGGACCGCGTGTCGTACTAACGTCTAGTTACGGAGCTGGTCGATAATTTCTCGTACCGCTGGAAGGGAAAGTACACAAATATAGGTGCCGCAGCGCACGTATTCAGATGTGGAAGGAGACGCATACTGTGGATGGCATTGAGGACGGCTGTTGTCCATCGGTGGGGAGA
>JAODUI010017061.1:0-10658 GCA_027563995.1 Papilio gigon | reverse complement strand
GAGCCCCCGATGGGCTCGAAACTAGTCGGTATTGACACCGAGTTGCACGTGAGTTAAGCCGTTTTATAAGTAGTATATCTTGAACTAGTATTAAATTTTGATCAGCATTGTAAGTCTAGTTGTGTTAAAACAATATGTTTCTATGGGTGTAGTATAAACAGTGAACCTTGAAGTTGATTCCGCTACTGCACTATGCATAGACGTTTTCGTGCCAGTATGGATGTTATGCTTCTACACATCATTACACTGGAATAACAACCTCGTTCTAACATTATACTTGGAAAACATGTTTGCATATAAAATTTTATTTTACATTCTTATATTTTTAGATATTTGAATTTTTAAAACAAATCTCTATTTTCATAGTTTATATATGTTCACAAGCTCGGATTTTTAATATCTCTAACCAGATATATTCTGCTACATTTAATATAATAGCGATATGAAATCTTATATAAAATGGACCTGCTACCACTTTCTTTTAATTAAAAAAAAATATCAAAATCGGAGCACCAGGAACACTTGCTTGAACACAGCTTTTCCCCAGAAGGCAGTGTATCATCCGAAGATTTCCCCCGTCCAAGTCAACAAAAAAAAAGGGCCACATTCTTAACGGACATTAAAAATAACTTACAGAAGATTTCTTCTATTTGAAGTCATTTAAAAAAATGAAATTAAAGTTTTCAATAAAGCAACGTTTATATTTCATCAAATTACAAATTAATAACGAAAAAAAATGAATAAAACCGTAAATCATTTCGGCTAAAGTGATACGGGGCAATGTCGCGCGGTAAACAAATAAATAAACGGCGACTGATGTGGCCGTAATGTGGAACAATTTACCAGTCAAGCGATTATGGACCTGATTTATGCATGCTCCACGTAAATTGTATTAGATTGAAAGTAGTCTGTATTCCATTTTTGCATAATTGATATACATAAAACGTAATTTTATCAACGGACAATTACGAATTAATCCCTATCAGGCACAATTCGACTTGAATAACAAATGATCTATTGAAAGTTGTTAAAATTACGTCCTTTTATAGATATACTTGTACAATTTAGGTAGTCGGTTTTTTATTAATGTTATACAAATATTTAGATGGATGGTTTGACAGATTTTTGATAGCATGTATCTCCAAAACGTCACGAGAAATCTGGATGATGTTTGGCACCGACATCTTTTTATACAGCATCTATGTTTGCATAATTTACTTTTTGACGTTCTCTGAGGATACAACGATATATGTAATTTACTAAGGGGAACTCTGTTTTATATATTCGTTATACATACATAAATATAAAGGAACTCGGTATCGAAATAAATTTTAATATTTGGTTCTGTAATTGAAAAACTTTTGTAATGTTTGACCTTTCGATTATTCGCATTGAATTGAATAACGTGAAATGTTCCTGATAAAGAAGATAGAGTCGTACCGAACTAACTTTACAATTTAACTTTAAATTCTACGCAGAATTATATAAACTTGGAAAATCAAACATTCAATAAAAAGTTCGTTATTCATTTAAATGACAATATGAATATTAGAAAGTTTTTTTCATCAAAAGATTTTTATTAACACACTAACATTTCTTGTAACCATTCCTTGTAAGCTTGAAAAAGCTTGTATTATGATATGGTTCACGACAATAGTCGAATTGTGGGATTCGAACCCACGACCGCTACATCGGTAGACTATTTGCGCTTCATAAGTATAGATGGATGGATGCTTATTAGCAGTTAACTCCAAAACTGTTTAATGTATCTGAATGGAAATTAGCATAAAGATAGGTAACTATTAGAAACAGCGAATAAGGTACTCATTGAGTTTTTAATTCTGTACGGACCAAGTCACGGGCAAGAGCTAGTCAAGTAATAAACGTTCGCGGATGTTAACACACGAGCCATAGTCAATAATCATCATCATAAATACTTGTCTGCCCACTGCTGGACGTAGGCCTGCCGTTGTCAATCACAGTAATATAATCAAGAAAAAAAAGAAGAAAATATGATACAAAGGCCATTATTGTAGACGAAGGTTCAGCGTATGACACAATTTCATAATATGTAATATATATGGAAATTTTATTTCACACATCATTACTTCCGAATAGAAATATTGTTTGCAAGTGTAACGTTCAAAATGTTTATTGGACTGAAAAATTTCTTGATTATTCAAACACGATTTGTCGAAAATAAAAGAATTTCACCGTCCCATTTGTTATAATGGTCATTTGAATTTAATAAATTATTTCTTTACTACGCCAATTCACAGAAGTGAAATTAAAAAAAAATCCTTCTATAGAGTCGGATGTATTCAAGGTTGTATTCAGTTTAACTGAAGATAAGTGTTTAAAACATCTATTATACCATACTTTCGCATTTATTTCAATAACAGTAAGATTTCGTTAAAGACGTAAAATAAAAAAATGAACTTAAAACCATTATTGAACATTAATTGATCAACATTTTTAATACACACACGCGAATATTTCATACATTTAACAAGGAATGTTTTCAATGATTTTAACGTAACTTGTAATGCATTCCTAAATAAACTGACGTCTCAAAGGCAAAAATTATATAGAAAAATCCTTTGTCTAAAGATCAACCTGACAACGTTGACATTACGAATATATACGCTGGTATTAGTGTGCTTAACATAATAAAAAATAGAAATTTAAATGGTGAACATTTATTGTACAGAACGAAAAAAAAACCTATATAAAACTTGGCACAGAGATTACTGTTTGGTACAGCTCGTAAACTACTTGCAATGTTTTTTTTTTTCAAATTCCGGCAGCAGATGTCTATAGTAGTATTTGGGTAGTATTATAAATTACAGGTAATTATGGACAATTGAATAAACAAATGTTTAATTTCTATTATTCGTTCATTATCATAATTAGACGTTGATTATTATTGTCAATGTCTTTTGGTATATTAATATCGTCAGTAAATGATTTATTCCGTCTCGTAGATTAATTTTTGCCACGTGCAAAGCTAATCATTGTTATATTCAAGTTTATGTGAAGGCTTTTAGGTGCGGTGCTTAATAAATGAAAGTGCTTTACTGTCCTAAAAACAATCCTCATAAATCAAAAGTATATTAAAACATGCGACAATGGTAAACGAAACAAGGTTGTATGAGGTCGCAAAATTTTTATCGAATGACCTCTATATGTTAAAAGATTGCAGAATTCAGACATTAAATAAAATGTGATCTTTTTTAGTTTTAGGACTAGCTCTCGTCCGCAACATCGTTTGAGCAAAGTTTAAAAAAAATGTCTGCTCATGTTCATTATTGTGATTTTGTTGAGGTCCTATAGTAAGTTTTTTTAGGTCATTTTCTGTTTTATTTTATTTTAATCTCAGAAAATGTACCATATTCCATATTTTATATTAGTGTTAAGATTGTTTTATTTCCTAATTATAATTAAATAAATAAAATTGAACTAAATTAAATTAATTTACTAAAATATCTCTATGCCAATTTGACTACAGTCGGTACTGGTTTCAAAATTACGTATTAACTTTCATCCATCTTTCTAAATATTCGCATTTATATCATTAAAAAATGAAAAGAATTTCATCAACGGACATCTTAGTTATATATAGTATTTGAACTGCTGCAGTATTATATTTTTAATTTGTTTCATATTTAATTTATAGCAAAAACATTCCTGCTCCGAGACTTAATGAAAGACACCTTTCTTAACGACTTTCCTGCTCTTTCCTACTCGAAGGCTGTGAAAATATGGAAGTATCATCCTTGACCTAAAAAGCTTTAAAAACCGCGAGCCTTGGGAGGCAATAAAACGGACTGTGAAATGATACAAAATCTTGCAACGGATGCTGCCTTTGTCTTACTTTGAGGCTTATTGAGCTTTTCGTATTGTGAATATTAAATACTGAAATTACAAATGTCACTTACGAAAAAGCTTCAATAGCTTTGCTTAAGTCGAACTTTCTAGACCGAAGTTTTATAATATAACAAGTAATTTTATAGTAAATATTAAATCAGGTTGTTATTCAATAATTTACATAAGTAATTCTTCAAGAGTTGTTGCCTACGTGCCAGTACAGAAGCCTTGTGACGTAAAACTAAATTACGAATTAATCGCGTTGACTTTAAAGTGTGTATAACGAATGCCAGATTTCAATGAAGCATAAGGGTTCAAAAAAAAAATTAGGAGTTTTTAAAGAATTCGATATCTTATAAAAAGTCGATCTGTCAAGTGTTTGAATAATCAAATTAACAGATTCAACGCTGATCGAGTCAGCCATTAGGCTTAAGCGAAAGATGAACAGATCGCGGAATAAAAGAAACTGAAAACAGCCATTTGCGCGTTTTTCATCTCAACGACTTTTATCATAAAATTAATCTGTTTAAGTTTACAATATTCTTTTATAGTTCAAGAACTAAATACCTTACCCACCTAGAGACTTAAAGTTAACACATAAATTTATAGGGTAAAAAAGATTACAAGTATAGTCAATCAAAATCGCTGGTTTCTCAAAAAAAATTAAAAGGTCGTGTATGAAAATCATAACCAATTGTATTTTGTCTATAGACTGAAATATGTGACGTCCCTCGAGATATTCTGTTAAAATGAAACCGTACAAGTTGAAGACGTAAATAAAACGGTGCCCGATTCGTACAACGACCCTGAACGAGCTTTGTATAATTTCATTATGATATCAATAATATATACCAGACATATATTAAACTATTAAAACTTTCGTGAGACATTTCACTATACTCAGTGAGCGACGGGCCGCGAACGCGCTATAGTACCGTTCCCATTCATTCTGAAAATGAGTACCCGATGGGCTCAAAAATTAGTCGGTACTGACACCGATTTACACGTGAGTTAAGCCGTTTTATAAGAAGTATACAGACATATAATTTTTAAAAATACTAGTAGATTTTTGTTAACATACTAATATTTCTTGTATCCATTTTTGGTAAGCTTGAAAAAGCTTTTGTTAGGAATGGTTCACGACAATAATCTAATGGTGGGAATCGAACCCGCGACCGCTAGATCGGTGGTCTGTACCCATAACCATTAGGCTAATGGCGCTTCAATTTGCATGAAAACTTCATTTTTTTAATGTATAATTATTTTCAGATTTTTGTTAGTAGTTAATATCAATTATGTTCTAGGCTTGTAATACGATATTGTTTACGTTAGTCCATTGATGGTTTTCGAACTGTTGACCTCAGTATCGAAAATCCGTATTCTAAACATTGAGTTATTGTCGCTTCAATATTGGATTTCGAGGATTTTCTTTTAGTTTTTAGTCATTATAATAATTTATAGAACGTAATGAGATTGAACATTGATGACAAAGGTCGAGGAAGAGCGAAGAATATTCGTAAGAAAGGAGTGAAGTCAAATAAGGCGGCTGATACAGATGTATGGAGTACATACTGTGCCGGCTTTACGTAGGGGGAAGGGTACGATGATGAATATCATTGTTCGTTAGTAGATTTAGTTTCGTATACATTTAATATTAAAATAGTTAAAAATTTACTTAAGTAGTTAAGTAAGAAAAAAAAGTATTAAATTAATATAATTTATGTACATAATATATATTTTAATGATTTTGCGTTAATTATTAAAACGTCCAGCAAAAAGCCATTTTTTTCTCTTTGATCGCCTCACGCACCGTCGAGTTTCCTTTTTTTATTCATCAAAGGACAGTAAAAAACTTAGAGCTTTAATCCCTTCCCTTAATTTAAAAGTTAATGTCGTATATAACATAACATTTTCCTTATTTTATTATGCAATATTTTTTGTAGTATGTGGTAGGAAACGAGCTAGCTTCGCCATCTAAGGACCTTGATACGCCAAAATAGCGAAATAAGTAATCCATAGACCGGATTACACAGATGGTACGATAAACATAGATGCGTTGCCTACCTTTAATTCACATAAGACGAGTCTAAGCACTAAGTCGTCCTCCTTCCAGGTGGACCGAAGACTTAGTGCGGACGGCAGGAAGTCGTTGGATGCGGAAAGCGGAAGACCGCATGCTGTTGAAGGCATTGGGAAAGGCCTATGTCCAACAGTGGGCAGACAGGGGCTGTTGATGATGATGATAATGATGATGATGACGATGATGATGATGATGATGATGATGATGATGATGATGATGATGATGATGATGATGATGATGAGTCTAAAGTTCGACCCCAGACATGCACACTCATCGTAAAAAACGCAGAGTGATATCCACTTCACACCCATCTTCTGTATAGTCTTATATACAAAACTTGACCATCCGTGCAACCTCTACGGTTGTTCAAATTAACTAATTAATGTTTTTAAATTTATTGACAGAAGTGTTTTGATTGTCTGTAGAAAAAGTGTGCTGTAGTTTCCTATCAGATCTAACATTGTTTTGTCATAATTGTTATCATGTACAGTCAGAAACAAAGTCCTAATGATTCAGTCAAAACAAAAGAAAGCCTCTAATAGGATCGTCTACAAGATAAGGCGGATTTCGTCCCGTCAGTACAAGACTTCATTATTTTTCTAACAAGTCTTCGATATATTGTACTTTCTATACTAAAAAGACAATACACAGAGTATGTATCTTGAGACTGTATTTATATATTCTCGATGAAAACAAATGAATTCTCTTATACGCAAATTAACCAGTTCTCTACCAACCCTAGTATTTACACAAGGTTTCAAATACTTTACTTTAACATAAAGCTTTGTAACGAAATTTATTTCATTTCTTTGAATACGGTAAAGGAAATGTATGAATTCACGGTTACGTAAATATCTCGTTAAAATTTTACAAAGACTATTTGATTCGATAACATTTCAAGTTCCAGACTGTTAATGAGACAGTTAATTTTCAAGAAATAACTCCAGTATCGCCACGGGCGACGTAACAAATGAAAAGTTTGTGGAAAGCTTTAAATTGTTTATTGAAGAAACGTACCGGTGCTCCGCCCAACAACAAAGTATCTACGTCTCTGTTGCCAACCGACAACCACAAGGCCAAGCAAATCGCTTGAATATTTCCCTTACAATATCGATTTCATTTATAGAATAAACATAAAACAATATTTAAGTATAGAAATTGAGTTTAAAACTTTCCAAAAGTTGAGTGAATGGTTTTTGATTTATTGAAGGTCATCTGGTTTACACGAACAAGTAACTTGTATTTTTTCTCCGAATTTTGACATGATTTATCAAGTAGTTTAACTAATATTATAAAATCAAGTTTGGATGGTTAGATGTCGGTTATCACACTCAAAGCTGGATCTAGATTAAGATATTTAAAATTTGTACCCATTGATAGAACACTATTTACCAAATGTACTGTCAAAAAGATGTACTACAGGTATAGTGCTATTTATTCAATAACTGATGGAGAATACGCTTAACATGTTTAAAGGATATAAAATTGTATTTTTTTAAGTAACATCAAAAACACGATGTTTCAATTCAACATGAGCAATTTTTACAAAAAAAAAAACTTTTAAAACATGACAAACCGCCGCGAACTCACTTCGTTTCATAAACAAACTTTGATGTGAATCGTCGCTCAACAACTGGCTTGCGCTCGTATCCGTGTCACTTCCAGTTTGCCAATGATTTTTTTATACCTAACTGACATGCCGCGCTTTCGAGATTATATGTCCGTTCGAAGAGAATGAACGGGATGACAATTAATGGAATTGCCACGGCAGTGCATAACAATATTTAAATAGTTCCTTTGTCGAAAATGTGGCATCTATTGTTCAACGACGCGAACGTGGAATGCGCTACGCATGCGTCACCCGCAGCTTCCGTTTGATCTTGACCCATCGGCGGCGGCGGCGGGTCACGATCGTGTCCCGCGCAGCCTCCGACCTTGCGCCAGCCGATGTGCTTCTATAAATACATGCGAGCTAAATATCTTCACTGCTCATTGGAAATGAATATACAAATGTATAACTTTATGAAAATGTTCTTCAAAATTCATCTTTGAAGGATTTCCGGAATAATAAGTAGCGACGGTTATTATTATTAAGTTTTCATTATTACAATTTAATTATTTTAAAAAGGCAGACAGTGTAAACAATACAGATTAGTGGCCTAGCAATAAAATTTACGAGAAAATAATTGCATCGACAATGACAAAATTTGTATGAGATTTGTTAGTGTCCTCTACATCCGATAGAGGGCGCTGTACAATCGCATACAAATTTATCCGAATTTATCGGTAATAACGAATATTATCTTAGAAATTGTCTTACTACACTCTCATTACAATAATGTATGGATACAGTGCGTATGACTTGAATACATTTTTACTAAATAACTAAACTAACTAGAGTGGCGCAGCGACCCGAAGCGTATCTTGGCCTCAGATAACAAACTTCTACAAGCAACTCGATCTCGCGCCATCACGACTCAGTCTTGGACTTGCAGTTCTCTCAGGTCCTTATGACATTTAATTTTTACTCATGGACAAATATGTTTTATTTCCTTGTATCTAAAAATGAATACACAAATTTAGAATGTGTATGAATTTCATTCAACAGAAATCTACTTACGAAGCATGTCTGTTTCTCGTTGTTCGTGTAACGTCGAATGTCTACATGAATTATTAAACGACTGAATGATACGCCACGCATCATTAAATCTCCGTTAACTTCTCGTAAACCAATACTTTATGAGCCATTCCCATATATCGTGGTACTGGAATGACAAACGTCAATTCATTTGTCATCATTCGACGCTGTATAATGAAAGGTCAATTAATTTCACAATAAATGTTAATTTCGAGTACATCAAAATTGTATGAATATTAAATAAACATATTTCAAATTATACTCTGTAGAATGAAGCGTTAAATCTTGTTATTTGTTATAATTTATTAATAGATTTAATATGTTTGAAGTAGGAATTTTCACACAACAATTTCTCATATTCCGAATTAGTTTGACACCGAAACAAAACATAAATGTTTGTATGAATTGTGTGAAAAAACAAAAGACTATCAAAATCATACTCCCGCAGAGCTTCGTGGCAAACTTTGCGTAGGCGTAGACGTGAATTATATCCCTTGAACAATAAAAATGTAATTTACCTACAAATGTCTAGACTAGGAAGATAAATTTCCAGGAGGTATTGTTTATCTGTGGAATATTTTATTAAACATTTCGCTTCCTATTTATAGAATATTTTTCTTATTGTGTTTTACATTTATATTAAAATAAAACTATTTTTCTTCGTGCCTCGATCACGAAATAATACTGAACTAAAATCATGCGTGTTGACTTGTAATTTTTCATACATATGACAAAAACTATAGAGTAACCTTATACACTCCATTTTTTTTTTGTTTTCTGTGCCGGCCCAATCAACAACGCAGCCCTTCACTTTTAAATCTTATAACACATTACTCACATACCAACTAAAAGGTTATAAATTAAACGAAAGGATTTCCAATTTTAAACAAGTGTAAACGAACAGTCATAGTAAGCTAAATATCGTTTAAAAACATCAGAGTGTGGAGGGCTACCCCGGTGCTACGCCAGCCACGCCCCCGCGTTCGTGGAATCTACGATATGATATCGTATAATTTCACTACGAGTGAAATATTACGTCGCCCTTGACTCAGTGGGTACATCGATCGGACGGCAATTCGAATTAGGCAATAAATCTCAATATCAAGAAGTAGTACTATATTGTCAGTTATAGCTACCGAGTTGTAGATGTAGATAAATATATTTCCAATACTAAAGTATGTAATTTGAAAAAAAAAATTGGGTTGAAAGAAAAAAACAAGTGAACTGCGCTATTCTTATTGTCCTCAGGATAGTAGAATAAAATGTTTTAATGTGAGTACTCACTATATTAACTAATACAAACAGTTAAATCTCACCATATACTTCACAAATAATCAACCGACATATACAACCCACAACCCATACATTACTTCGATGCTATAATTTTCCTCAATAAACTCACTATACAACGCAAAAAGAATTTTTCAATTCCAACTTGTAGTTCCTAAGATCAACCTGTTCAAACAAAGTCTTCAGTATTATAGTAGTATAGATTCATAGAACAATTTTATGACATCGAATAAATATAAATTCATATCTAATAACCGTTGATGAAATACTGGAAGCAGTCATCTGTAAAACTTATATAAAATAACTCAATAATTCGATCAGTATTCTATTGCGGTGGAAAAATCTTTCAACTGTAAACGAGTCTTATTTTTACCGTTGGTTTAGTAACAAAAATTAATTTCAATCGACAATTGAACGAGATAATTTAAGTATTTTTTTTCAAAATAAAAAGGTCGTATCCATACAACGCAATTAATCTGTAGTTAACTTTTATATTTGAAGACTAATATTTTAACTGTCAGTTAAACTGTACAGTTTTGCTTATACACATACAGCTTTAGCCGTGCCATTAGGATGTTCGGCTTCTTTTTTTAAATTTACGCATGACCACGATCCCAACTGATGCCAAGTGATCATCATCAGCTCACTATACGTCCCCAGCGTGGGGCTCGGAGCCTACCCTATTATTAGGAGTGGCTAGGCCATCGTCAACCACGCTGGCCCAGTGCGTGTTGGTTGACTTCACACATATCTTTGAATTTCTTCGCCGAATATGTGCAGGTT
>JAODUI010017060.1:0-10716 GCA_027563995.1 Papilio gigon | reverse complement strand
AAAGTAGGCGTCATATAAAACGGATTCCTCCCACATGCTCCGGTCAGTGCAACCTTGGCCGCGCGACAGCGACCAGCGGTGCCGGGAAAGTAAAATAAAAATAAAACGCGCGAACTTTGACAGCTGTCAAAATGTTACCGAGAAGAAGCTGCGTGATATTCCTAGTACTATACGTGTCGTCGGCGCAGAGTGCGGGCTTACTGCAGCGCTCGTACGAGTACGTCATGAACTTAGGTAAAAATATAGCGCCCAGTGTTATGTCGATAGTCGACTGCTTCGGCGACGACGACCCGTGGAGCTGCGCCCAGGAGAAGGCGGGGAAGATGCTGGATAACTGGGACGAGGAGGTGGACACGCAGCGCCGGCGGTGGCGGGGTGCGTATAACGTATTTACTAGTTGTGTTCCGAGATACAAAACAAATACACATCACTTTAAAATGTTCAAATTTGACATAGAGGGTAGGCGAGCTGTACTTCAAATGTTTTTGTTTTCATTCGTTTAACTGTTTTTGGTACCTCGACACGAGGGTTCTCTGGACAAATTTTTTAAATAAAATATTTAACAAAAATAACAAAACCGTTAACGTGAGCCATCTGGAACATTGAAGTAAAGTGATGAGGCAGTCGTAAAGAGAATCGCTGTAAACGGTTGAGGCATTTAACACGTCCAGGGTTGTCAATTATGCCAAAAACCAGCATATAATAAAATGATTCGTAGACAGCACGTTTAAGATTAAAATTTGCTTTGCATGCTTTTTGGGGAAATGCGAAAAACTTTTGTTTATTAACTTAAGATTCAGTACACTTTTCGGTACATGACTGCAATTAGATGACGCACTTCTGCGCCTGGAGGCAAAGTTAGCAACTTAAACATAATCTTTATAGATACGTTGCTATGTATCTGCGTTCCTCCCTCACAGACGGTAGCAACCCTATTTCGGGCAAAAAGTGATGCAAGTCGACCGCATCACTTACTGCAAGTGTCCGCGTTATCTCGCCAGAGTGCGCTGCGTCTCGCCAAATTAACTGTTCCGTAGCACACGCGACGTCTACGCCGCACGCCGCACGCCGCACGCCTATCTAATCATCTACGACTAGGTGTCGCGAGTGGCTTCGCTCGTACCAGTATTTCATTTTTTTTCACTCTACAAAATTAATGAATCAAATTTTTAGTTAAGTAAAATACCAACATTTCACAGTTTCAAACCGCGACGAAACAGCACTCGGAATTATTCCATAATCGTTTAGAGCGGGAAATCTAGACGTGTAATGAAAATTTAACATTGGTCGGTTGAGTTATTGAGCGCTACAAGTCGTAACAAAAAATCTTACATGCACATTTATGTTCTGTTATCGTCAGCTTCCGATCTTCGTGCGTTCGTGTGTCGGACGCGTTAATTACACTTTATAACATCTCCGTACTTAACATTAAAGTCAAATTAACATTTTAATTGTTCTGCGTATCACAAGAAATATCTTGTTACTGAGAGTTAAACACTGAAACATCAATATAAGACTGATTAGTACATCTTTAGTCCCGCCACAAGAGGTGCGGAGTGCGCGCGCGCAGGGTGCGGTGTGAGACATCCAGGGACGTAATAGCGTTTATGAAATTTAAAAGAAAGCTCAGTGCGCCGGGCGCGGCACGTGACTCACGGAAATTGGGAGAAAGTGAATAAATATGGTCACCTCCTTAATTGGTAATCTCGCAACATGTTTAAGGAAACAAGTTTATGTTAAAAGGTCATGTTATTTGTGACAAGTGCGTTCATTTCCCCTAAGTTTTCAATCGACTAGCCCACAGCTTCATATAAACGAGATCGTCCGATCTCTACAACAGATTTGAAATCATTTTCACTTGCTAAAGTTCTTTTAATTACATTGAACCGATCCAGAGACCTCTGTTCTGTGCAATGTTTTAAAATAATCTTCTGGTGTAATGATTCGGTTCTTGCGTTCGACGGCAATGCCCAAACATTGTCCGCACGCCGCCGCTCGCGCCGCGCCTGGCTGCCTCCACACACGATTGTCATTTCTTTATATTTTCTCATGAATTGTAAACAACGTTCGGAGATTTAGCTTCAAGATTGTATTGTATTGTGAATTATTTCAGAGAAAGTTTTCATAATGATGAATTACTAAAAATAGGTTTTTTATAAAGCTAATACTAGTAGTATATGTTGCGCGGCTCCACCGACGTTAAAATGTAAAGTGCAAATTATATTCTTACTGACAGTTGTGTAATCAATGTAACATTGTCGTACAGAGGCTGCGGATGCGGAGGCGCGGGCTTCGGGCCGCTCGCTGGGCGCCCTGCCCTCGCAGCTCGCCTCCGAAGTGGAGGAGTCGCTGGCCGCCCTCGCCGGCCTCCTGCAGCGCGGAGATGCCAGGTGAGGGCAACAACCTGACATATACAGACTGGAACACTAATTGTACGAGACCCACTTGCACCATGTGAACTTGACTCTCATTCAATGAATACCGTAAAACATACTAATTTATTTTCCTTTTATTAAACTATGGTCTTAATTTCTTTTCGTGCAATTTAAATTTCTTTATCAAACATTTTCATAATCAAAATGGGAAAGATTCTCAATAGCCAGTGTGCGACCTCTGTGGCAAAATGATAAATTTTTGTCCACCAAACAGACCGGAAATGCTGGTCACTTAACACATCGTTTGATTATAACGCCACCAATTTATAACAAAGCAATCAGTATTTAATCGGCTTCCTGCTACATTGAACAGTTCGCCGCACTACATTCAGTCGCAAAAAACAAAACCGGCTTAATTATTGCTAAAAAATAACGAGTTTACAACATTCGTATAATAAATGACACTTAGGCGCGCGCACTCCAACTCCTCGTGTCTCTAGCGATTACTTCCGCGCACATGTTAAATAAAATACTTAAAAAATGGTCTCAAAATTTTAACCAATTAAAATTTAAGTTTAATATTACTTAAAGAATATAAACAAAAGATTAATGAAATAAAATACTGCACTAAGGCAGCGAGGAAATGAACAGTATGTCAGAGGTGTCGGTATTACAACTCCACAGGCATGAAACTAGAAGTTTTGTGTTGTGCAGAATCACTAATGATTGCCCATCTCTATGATAATTCGACCAATGTAATTTATGAGCTATGAATTATAGACTTTCCCTCGTGTCTTAAATTATAAAGTAGTGGCAAACTCTGACATCAAAACAGACTTAAATTGACGCATGTAATATTAGTACGTATATATATTTATATATATTTTTTTAAATGTACATGAAATTAAGCAAAGTTTTTTTAGAGCAATTTATTTAAATAAGTTAGGACCGTTGAAGTCTTTTCTAGTGCGCCGGCGCGCTGCCCGCGGCTTCGCTAATTATGCTGTAAACAACTGTGTGTTTTTCTTGATTTATTAATTCAACTGCTTCATGTTCTGTTTATTTAACACAGTTACTACATATTACTTCTTTAAAAAAAAATCATAAGATTATATCAGTTGAATGGCCGTCCATACTCACTGGTACATTGAGTACAAAATATGCAACAACGAACCTGCCTACCCCTCGTGACTGGGTACAGTCTTAATCATGACAGCTACATACGTACAACTGTTTTAATTATTTATTCAATTGATAAGGATTTCCTACTACCTCTTATTACTAAACACCAGACAAAAACAACAATCAGAAGCACAGAACAGTTACATGTATAATATTAGTAACAGATACATGAAACTATCAAGAGGTCACAGACGTTACCTCCTGGCCGAGATTCGAACCCAGTTCGTGAGAACTCGGAGTTCGAACTGGGTACGGTTACAGCGCATCTACAATAGCACAGCAAACCTTGTGGGGATTAGTTTTAAAAGCGAAACCTTACAGTCGAGGCGAGATTTAATCGGAATTGTTAATTGTGCTCCATTAAAAGAAAGTTTTGGATATATTTAACTTTACTATTACAAAATCAAATAAAAATATCAATAGTTAGTGAACGATTTATTGACATCAAATAATCCAGACGGGAATTTCTTCCTCCGTCTCACGGAGCAAGGCGCCGTTGCCGTTAACAATGAATATTGAAATCATTCAGGTATTATGACGTTTGCAGTAACTATACGACTTAGAATGAGCTACTTTATGCTAAAAGCTACGTCGCCGTGCTCTCCCTAATCGCAGTAGCAATTTGCGTAAATCAAATGAACCTGCACCTTAAGTGGCCCATCGCACTGACCGATTGTAGAGAAATGCGACGACCAGAACCGGTCGCCGAACCCACTACCCATTCCGACTCCGGCCACCGGGCTGCCACGCACTTTCACTGCCGGCACACATTCGCCAATGCCATAATGATATGACGACCGCCTCGCATGTCGCCTCAAACAATTAAAGGGTACCGATTATAATAATTGTTCATCTGAATTAGTTTTTGAGCAATTGTTAGATGAAAAGTTTACACGTTTAATACTAAACATATATCGCACGGTAAGAGGGCGCTGCTGTCCCCCCAGGTTAGTTATGTCAGAAAATGTGTAAAACCGACAAAGACTTAGGCAATTACAAAAAAAAAAAAAACGTAACAAAACAGCTACCAACTACATCAGACAAGAATCTCGTAACAGTTTTCGGTTTTCGGAAATTGACAGATTGGCGCAAGCTGGCGCGAGCTATTACGATTTCGTTTATCTTGCGGCCACACGCCAGACTGCTTTGTAGTTCTACAACGGCAGTTAAGATCATAGAATCTGGTTTTACAATCAACCAGTTAAGTCGCGCCCAACTTCCTTGCCACGATGTATTCGTAAACCTTCAGTTACACGTAAGTGCAAGGTCGACGAGAACAGTAACATAGTTGGTCGATATCATCGGTGTATAATTGAAACTTGTCTTTGGTATATTTGACAAAAACTCCGTTAAGATTTCGTCGTGAATGCGCGCCAGTGACCTTTGTTGTCTTTTTAAGATATCTACTTCCTCAGCAAAACAATTAAGTCTTTAAAACTCATTCAACAAACATGCCCGCAGATAACAGACCTACATTTGAAAGTTTAGTTTTTCCTAGTCTCCCAAAACAATGAAGTGTCAGCGGAATAAAAAAGTGTAATTTTGAAGCGAATAGATGATTTTAACTTGAAATAATCTCTTTACTTTTAAATAATGTGACACGGTTCACTTTTGATTAAATATAATCAAAATTTCCCAGCACAATGACAGGTCACAGAGTTACGTCTGGCACGCTGCCGACACTGACACACAGACTACACGGCGCTGGCTTTCCCAAGCGCAAACAACATGTTTAGCACTTTTCCAAATAAACACTTTCGTAGTCGAATCTCTCGCCAGATTAAATAAAGCAGACAAACTGTCGCTCATCGACCTAAATAACTTAAAAAATTAGAAAGATAATTTATTTTATGAACAGAGCGCTGGGAAGCCGGAGACCAGAACACAACGAAGAGTTGAAAGCAGCGCCTGCACTGAACAGTGATAAGAAAATAAAGATGAGGAAACCAAAACCACCGGCGATACACATTCTGAATCCGATAACGTCTGCAAAGAAAGAAGAAGGCAGAGGGTTCGCTCAGGGAAAAGTGCAATCGTGGGTCATCGGTGCCAAAGAAGAAGACGAATATTTGAAGACTGAATTAAGTAATGTAGAAGATGCCAAAAGTTCCTTGAACAGTCCAGTGTTCGAAGTAGAGGATACTGATGCAGAAGACTCTGAACGAGGACAGGATCATTCTAAAATTGGTGGGAACCTGAGAAAGGGCAGAGGTTTGGTGTCGGAGATGTGGGGCATCGGGGAGCAGGCGCTGGACGCGCTGGCCGAGCACGTGGTGCACAACGAGAATGTTGACAACGGCGTCCAAGACAAGAGTTCCTTTGAAGGTAAATAAACCAGCTAAATATGAGATAACCTCCTTATTGCTTAAGCTATTCCGGTGTCACTCATTTCTTATTAATGTCAGTTTTTACACAATTGCTTCAAAGAGGATCAGAGAGATGAATATTTTTGTAGTAGTTTATCTGCAGCGGAAGCTCAGTGTGCTAGCGTGCTGCGTGTGCATTGCGTGTTGCTGTGCCGCTGCGCACACGTCGCGGCAACGAGTGCAGCCAGTGCTCCCGTTTATTCCGATATCCTATGCGATTGTAATTGACATTGATTTTCCTATGCTCGATACACACGACGAGTCTTTACCTGCAACTGCTGCAACTAATGTTCGTATTTTTGTTATACTTTCTCTGACATAAAGAGCAGTTTACATTATTCCAGTCCAGTTCTGAATTCGTTTGCTTGACTGGTGTAATGTAAACGGTGACCTTGTAGTAATACGTACCATTGTCTCCCACATTCTCTTTGAAAAAACAAAGACAGCAATGTGTATCGATACAATAATCACGGCACTCGAAGCCCACAACAAAATCTCATATTGACGTGTACATTTAGTCCTCATTGGTTAAAACATAATAATTTCAGAGCAAAGAGGCAAAAAGAAGAAGAAGAAGAAGGCAATCTTAAAGCTGCTGATCCTGGGCGCCGTGCTCAAGGCCAAGATAGGAACCCTGCTGCAGATATTGTCCTTCAAGTTACAGGTAATAAATACAATTGGCATAGTCTTTGCAAAGGGATGGACCGCCCGCGTGCCGCGGTGAAGTGCCGCGCGTGTAGGAATTTAAAACTAAAATAAAATAGCTACTGATACACTCGGACGAGCACCAGAACAGAAATATGATGAATCACATTTTTTTGTGATGATAAATGTCTGTAACTCGTCGCTGGGCGAGAATTTTATTCCGTCCCTATGTTTACTTCCAGGTGAAATTCTTCGTGATCGCATTGATCGGGCTGGCCATCAACCTGGCGCGGTTTTGGGTGGAACTGAAGAATAAACACCATCAGCCCCAGAAGGTAAGTCGTAGCACCACACGGCCGGCACATGGACAGACATTATCACTTTCTATATCATTTAAACTTTCAATTTAATAGGAAATGACAAGTTGAGCCAAATTTAAAATACCCCAACAATTCTTAATTTGAAAACAAATCGAATTTAGAAATTTAAGAAATCTATTTAATGCGTGCGTTTTAATTCTACATTGTAGTCTAGAACTGGTCTATGTAACAGAATTAACGATGCAAAAGCAATATGGAGCCCCGTCAATAACTGCAGCTTTCACCCTCCGCGTCGCATACCAATCGTCTTCCGTTCTACTCGTTTATATTCTATTTCACATTTTAAACCACTGTTTAAATTATAACAATCTATTGTCATTCAAATTACAGAAAGTCTGAAAAACAGACAGTTCTTTCTAAACCCTTAATTTCATTTAGAAATTAGACTTGTATGAAACGCTCTTTCTATAGTTACAATGTTATCTATAGCCAAGTTATATGTATGTTTGTGCGCGTGTGTGTCGCGCCGAAAATTATCCGACACAAAGAACTTCATGTATAACACATACAATACAATTAACACAACAAATGTAACAGGCGTAACAATTAATTCACTTTGCATCTTCCACAAAGAAAAAGAAAGTACACTAATATGGCAATTAACTTAAAGTATCATTTATAAGCTCCTCGCAGAAGAAGCGCCGGAACAACGGAATGACGAACTTTCACTGCCCTCGTGTATCTATGTATGTTGTATGTTGAGACGCAATACGTCCTCGTACCACAACCTTAATAAGCTGTGTGCTGCAGACAGCGGCCCACAGCGTTGGCCTTACAAATTCATTGTTACGCAGAGTTCTTCAAACGAACGCAATCTTCCTTCCTAAAGCCAACACGCCTTCAGGTTTGTAACTGCACAGATTTTAATTGGACTGTCGGACTGTAGGCAAAATCTTAACTATCACTTTCCCGTAATTTTTCTTCGTTGTTATGTAATAAATAAAAGAATATGTTTATCCAGTCGATATAAGATAGACTTTATGTTCTAACGCCATCTATCGTTGTCAAAAAACATTAGCCATTAGCAGGTTAATAGACTACTATTACTTCTGCCTAGTTCTGTCAGCGGACGACAGGACAGACCGCCAGTACCATCCACACCATCTTGATGGATGGCATTCTACAACAGTCCGGTTTTCGCGCAACTTCCTGCCGCGCACTGCCGCGTTGTGGAATGGTCTGTCCTCGGCAGTATTTCCAAACCAATTCGACATGGCCGGCATCGCATTTGTGGTTCGTGGTCGCTGATCCCTGTGATCCCGCTGCTCGTTCGCCCCCCTCTCTTATAAAAAAGACTACATTATAATAGCTCCCAGGCGACCCCTGCCGAGGTTTTTGTAGCTGTCATGTTATGTTTTTTTAATGTCATTTCCTATATCTAAGTAGGTTTTATATTCCCACATAACCATCCAATAGCTCTATCTCTCTCACCGTCCGGACAAGCTAGTCGCACTGTACGAGCAGAAGACGGAAGGAGCTCCTGACGTCACAAAACCGGACCCATTATTTACATCGGCCAAATTTACATTAATTTAATGAATTAGTTTCAATGGCTTAGTTAATAAACTAATATATTCATGTTTGTCAAAGCATTCATTTGAATGTTACTTTGTATAAAACATTTTATTTGAAATGCTTGGACGTACCGGATTATCTTACTAATGTTAAGAATGCTCAAGTTTGTTCGGTGATGTTTGTAGAAGGACGGACCTCCGAGTGAAAGAACACAGTTTTCTTTATAAAGTACGTAAGTGCACGCGGGCTGCTCGTCCGCCGGAACTGACATGTTTAATTTATTCGTCATCCCTCGTATCCTGATCTTCAAGAAACATGTATTAGCGGGATCCGACAGCGCTTCTCCACAGATCTCTATAAACTTGATTCTTTAAATACCACTTTCCAATCTATTAACAGTTAATTACATCTAAGACACACACTGGGCGTCTAGACAATTTTTATTGTTTAAAATTCTTCGAAAATTACGTTGTTAAACCCGATTTACCCAATTTGTGACGTTTTACTGATCAGCATGATGTCTTCAGTCGGCGCTGTACGTGCTCGCGCGTCAGTCAGTCTTTAGAGTTTATCTTTAGACGAGGAGGAGATACTTCTTGAAACGTTGCCGTGACCTTTGATCAGCTCGCGCTAACACATCACTTTCATTGTCAACACGTAAAGTTCATTCACCTTTCACTTAGCTAAGCTAAGCACAAATTCTAAGCACCAAAAGTGGGCTAATGTGTTTGCTCTCTGCTTGACACACATCTTACACTTGTCTGTCGTTAGAAACGTCTTTAGTGAACATAGTACAAGCCAAAACCAAACTAAGTTTTGAGAAGGATCAGGGCCCTTGAAGATTGTCTAGTATTTCTTTAATATTGTCGCAATAAATCTACATGAAAAGACTCCTATAATGACCACTTACTTACTCTGAGTACGACAGTAACGTCAGAAAACTGTATCTAAACCAACATTGGTTTATTTGAATGGATCAATGGAAGTTTGAAACACATTTCTAGAAAGAAAGTCCACATGATCGTGTAACAGATATGTGGTGCCATGACAAGTGGTATACATTTAGTGTAATATTGTTTCCGCGTCGCAGCCGGGGGAAAGCCGCGGAGAGAGCCCGCGCTTTCACGTATTCAGATGTCCGGTACGACCTGGCCACTGATACCATTATCTACTGATTGATATGGTTTTATAGGAGACGTCAGAGAGTGTCAGTGGTACTTCACTATGTCTGCCTCATAAGTATATTGGCATCAGCATTGCGCAGATTGTATTAGTAATGTTTTATATAAAAAATAATGTAATTATTATTATTTTAAAAAGGAAGCTTAGTTTTGTGGTTATTTCCAAATGTATTGAACAGATTGATAGTAGCTATAGGTAAAGGTGTGGGTTCAAATCTCGTCGAGAGAAAACGATAAGACATTATGTAAAGCTGTGAGGTCAATATTTACTTTAGTTCGGTCCGCTTTCTGTATTACTGACCTATGAATAAAATGTTTTAGGTTCTTCTACAAAAAAAATGTAAATGATGTCTCTGTGAACTCCAAACAACTTTCTCTCTCTGCGATCCATTCTCTTTGGATTATAATAAATGTTTGGAATGATATAATAAACATGGACGGCTAAGTCCCGACTTCGAGACGTGAGACTAGTCAATTGAAATCGTTAAAGTGATTGCGGAGAGCGAACAAGACTATTTTTAATGGAACAAACATTTTACTCCATTTCCGAATTTCGAATTCGCCGAGTGTCGACAACGAGGCAATCACTAGTACTGCGCAGACGCTACCAACAGCCACTACATGCGTATAACTGCTACGTCGGTGTGTCCGCAGGTGATCTACTACGAGCACGCGCAGCACCAGCACCACTACGAGCACGAGGACGAGCACGGCTGGGGGCCCTGGGCGCGAAACATCGATCCCGAGGTCACACAGCACTAAACGACGCCCTCAATCTACTATAGTCCCTTTAGTGTTACAGTAACACAACTAGGCAGGAGTTGTGACAAGAATATACCAGCTAGAGCCATTGCTTTTGTTGCTTGTTTCCAGTAGTCGAATTCAATGGAAATGAGAATTTTTGTAAATATATTTCATTGCATTCGACTATGCTTAAAAATTTCTTGGACAGGCCCATGGATAGTAGTGTTACTTGACATCATGAACTAATTATTCTTTTGAGTGTGGCTTCAATTAATATTATTTTTTTGTTGCAGGACGTAGACGTGGACCGCAACACGCGGCCCTACCG
>JAODUI010017059.1:0-10771 GCA_027563995.1 Papilio gigon | reverse complement strand
CGCCACCGAGGATTCCTAAGGCCATTTCACACTATACTAACTGACTATTATAAGTTTCCGACTAGTTTTTATTGAACCTTCAGGGTGAGTGGGAACGGTACTATCGCGCGTTCGCGGCCCGTCGCTCACTGAGTTAGTAGTAGTAGTATAGTGAAATGGCTCACGAAAGTTTTAATAGTTTAAATAGTTAGAGTGATTTGATTAAATCTATCAGTCAGTAACATATTTTGTATGATTTTGAATATATGTGGAATGTGTATCGAAGCGCCAATAGCCTAATAGTTAAGGATAGGGACTATCGATCTAGCGGTCGTGGGTTCGAATCCCACCATTCGAATATTGTGGTGAAACATATCCTAGCACAAGCTTTTTCAAACATACCAGGAATGGTAACAAGAAATATTAGTTAATTAACAAAAATCTACTAATGGTTTATATGTTGTATCCAACTTTAAAGTTATAAGGCGTACAATATTTTATAACAGTCGAATACTGCAATTATATATAGAAAATAATACCTCAGTCGCACTTCCAGGAAGGGAGAAGACGAGCTAGTGAAAATACAGTTATGGCCGAGCGCCCGCTGCGAAAGTAATATTATTATGGGCCATATGTTACACATTATGCTTCGAGTTTTACCAACAGAGCAAATGTTTAAGATATAATTATGATTTTATAAGGTTTTAGTCGCTGCAACACCGGAGTAAGTTCTGCTAAACCTATCTTGATCAGATCACTATTAATACGCTGTTAATGTTTATTATGAATTTAAAAATGGAATAAATAATTCCTGGCACCGTTCATGTTACACGTTTTTTTTTATTTAAAAAAAAATACTAGTCGTTGTTCGAAATACAAACATTTAAATTCGAACGTTATTCGACGTTCTTTTGTCAACCGTCAAATTGTCTATAATCAAATATTTTATTTGAAATAAATTTAAACACATTTATTTTATGTGTAAAGTTTTACGTTTGCGTAATTTACTTTAAAAAAAAATTAAAGAGCATTGGCGGCGCTATTGTTAGGCGCTTGATAGGACTGGACCGTAATCGACATTGCCAAAGTTCGGTGAAGGAAAACATCATGATGCCTGCATATACCTGCGGAGAAATTCAAAGATATGTGTGAAATCAAACCGCACTGCACCAGCGTGGTTGATTATGGGCTAGTCATTTCTAATAGGGTAGGCTCCGATCCCTCAGCAGGGACGTATAGTGAGCTGATGATAATGAATTTACGTTAAAAGAGGTACAAAGGTTATTTCTCATATTAATATAATATAGATGTATCAATAAAGGATTGATTCGACGCATATCATTGGTATCCCGCGTGCCGACACACGCTTCGCATTACTCCGGACTGCATCGATGTTTATTTTGAGTAGTTAATATTCGTCAGTTCAGTTTCCCAGTTGTATTACTCCGTGCGCCGTTGCCCAAAGGGATCAATTTGACGCGGCGGAGCACCGTTCTATTTGCTAGTTAATGTTTCTTTTTTTTCCTCGCTAGAAACCATCCGGGATATAAATGTGGAATGAACATACTCGTTTTTGTTTCACTTTTTTTATAAGAGACGAAGGCAAACGGGCGGCGGTATCACAAACGTGATCGTCGATGCCCATGGACGTACAACACTAGAGCAGCAGATGCGTTGCCGGCCTTTGAGAAATAGATACGCTCGCTTCTTGAAGGACCGTAGTCGTAATTATTAGTAATTAAAGAAATATTACTTTTTACCCGTTGCTTCGTCTCCGCGGGGTAAAAAAAAACTAGTAAGTCTATGCTGTATGTCAGACAGTAATCTGATGACACCTTAATTCTGTTAGCTCATGAAGTAAAGTCCATTTATATAAAGTACAAAAGAAAATGACGACTTGCAAGAGTTTTTCGGTAACTTTCAGTTTCGAGATAAAGAAAGGGTTGGAAGTATACGGAGAAAGTTAAATGTAGCCTTCGTAGTAAATACATGTTAACTTGACTTGGCAATGAGGAGTTATGAAGGACTTCCTTACGTTCGTAAACAATGAATTGAAAGAGTTTGTACAATGGCAACGAATTAAGTAAATGTATTCACGTATTGACACGAATATTTGTTTTATTTCTATAAATGAATTCATCGAAAAAAAACTACGTATTGACATAAGTAATAAAATAAAATATTTTGCCTTTAGAGATAAAATATTATACAGATAAAGAAAATTGCACTTTACTTGACTTCTACCAAATGCAAAGCAATTAAATGATTTCAGACACATTTTAACTTTAGTACTCACAGTCGAATACAATGGAAACAAGGAATTGTATCAAATTAATGTAAAAAATTTATCTACATACAACTTTGAATAAAAACTTATTAAAAACTGAATTCTTTGTATCATCAATTTGAACACGAACAATTAAATTATTAAAACTTTCGTGACACATGTCACTATACTATTAATAAAACGGCTTAACTCATGTAGATCGGTGTCGGTACCGACTAGTTTCGGGTCCAGCTAGTTCAGCCTAATATTCACTCTGACTGTCTGTCTCTGTGAGTTCACCCTGATAAAGGGTCGATGGGTCTGAAACTAGTCGGTACCTACACCGATCTACACGTTAGTTAAGCTGTTTTATTAGTAGTATAGTTAAATACGAATAGTTTTTAAAATAAATTCAAAGCACAAAAGCCGGTAAATTGTGTAAATGTAATTTCTTAGATCAAAAGAATTCGACTATATACCAATTTCGTTTAATTCCAGCGATTCTTTCGAATTAACGGAGCCAGTTTTTCCCTTCTAAATGTCAAAGTGTCACGTGGCAGAATAAAGCTTTGTTTTCATGTCTTACATATCGTGGTCTGCTTTTAGGAATGTTTTGAATATTTTTTTGCAACGTCCTGATCCAGATTTGTTGAATTAAAGCTATTGATCTGATTGAGACAAAAGTATTTCAAATTATAGCAACGTGCGCAACAGTTCTTTGACTTGAAGAGTAAAATAAAAAGGACTTTAATACATGCTAGTAGTAAACGTGAGAGGTAAGCTCGGTGTGCGCGACATCGCTGACAACATGCTGGCGAGTAGGCTCCGATGGTATTGGCGTTAAGAGTGAGGCCGCCGGACTGTATCGGAAATATCTCACTGCATTACCTTCCCGGTCGCAGTTCGCAGTACCAAAGCAAGATGGAAAGATATAGTGCTCAAAGACAAGGGTGCTTGCCAAGTCTCGGATACCAAGGAGAGAGAAAGGTGGAGAAGACGGACGCGGAAGACTAACTCCAACACCATAGGACAACCTAGGAAGAGAGAGTTAAAGGATACACGCTAGTAGAAAACATTAAATCAACAAATAAATATTTATTTAAAAAGCAATTCTAGTTGTATTGTTGTCTGAAGAAGAAAAAACACAGCTGTGCTTTAGCGTTGGAACTTTCGAAATGGCTTTGTAGAATAAACAAAATGCCAATGTTGTTTCGGATGTTGCTTTTTTAAATAAACAACATTTTCTTTGCCATTTTGCGTTGCTCATTTTATATTTTTTATCAACATCATATCAACATTAGAGCGTTGTTAAGCGCTTGACCGGACACGACCGTACTCGATATTATCCAAGTTCGATTCCCGCCATGTGCCAATGTGTTTTTCGATTTTCGAATTTCACATGTACATTGTCCGACGCTCTTACTGTTAAGGAATACATCGTGATGCCTGCACATATCTACGAAGAAATTCAAAGATATGTGTGAAGTCAACCAACCCGCACTGAACCAGCACGGTTGACTATGACCTAGTCACCCCTAATAATAGGGTATTCTCCGAGCACCTCGGTGGTGTCGTATACCTGTTGATGTGATCTACATAAAGTAATTTCATCATCATCATCATCATCATCAACAGCCCTTGTCTGTTGGACATAGGCCTTAAGGCATAAAGTAATTTCCAGTAAACAAATTAATTCTACGACTGTAGTTCCTTTTTAATGCTTCTACGGATTTTTTTCTAGTTATTTTAGATTTATAATTACCACTAATCTTTACATATGCTCTTAGTTACGTTGCAAAAGGTATCGATTCAAATCTCATTCGAATATTCAATATTTAACACTAACACGTCTTTATATGCAAATCGTTTATGTACTTGTATTTATATGCCGTTAGTGATTAGTATTCAGTTATAATCGGATAGAGTGTTCAGTTCAATCAAATTCAACGATGAAATTTAACTATCGACTAGCTTAATTCAATAGTTTATAAATAATTAAAACCATAAAGCGATTCTATTATTCGGTTTTTTTAAACTTGGAAACTATGGAATTGACATGTCATCTACGAACTAAAAAAAAAAAACAAAAATAAAACTAGACAAAATAAAACCAGCCAGATCCATGCTGTTGTGGAGTGTAAGAAACATCAAAACTTCCTCATTTATAATACTAGTAAGATAAATATGTTAACGCACTTGAAAATAGAATTTCGTGTGTAGTTTTGGCTACGTTCCACGGTTACACCGGGTAATCCAGTTCTCTTACAATCATTGAATTATTTATAACGGGTCAGAGCGTCGAAGATTTCGCTTCGATATATAAAGCCGCGAACACGATAAGTGAACAAAAACATAGAAGTTTTAAAGTTTCGCTCAAATGAAATGGTTGACAATAATCGTCAAAAGTGTATTGGATGTGAGTCGTAAAAAAAATGATTTTTGAAATATTTTTAATATATAGTAATGCTTTAAACTTTTGTGGTCTTTATTATATTATAATTGTTATAATTTATTATTATTATAATTGTTCGTAATAAGCGGGAATCTTATCACGATTAGTCAAAGCGCAGCGACCCAACGTGGGTCTTGGCCTCCGACACGAGAGGTCGGCAATGTCGCCTGTCCTGTGCCGTTTCCTGCACTCTGCGACTGGCAGTCGCTTGCAGTTATAAATAGTAATTCTACTAAAACTATTACACATTCAAACTGTAGATTAACCAATAATGTCTAATAATGCTTAACTAGAGAAAAAAAAATTGCTTCTTTTTAATTACTTTGTTAATTTTTTTTTGGAAAATTTTAGGTTATTTTTATTAATTTGCTGTTTCGTTTACTTTACTTTCAACTTAGCTAGGATATGGTTTACGATAGTCAAATTCTCGCTCACGTCACCAGAAATCCATACCCTTAACCACTAGGCTGTTGGCGCTTACGTTATAAAAAGAAAAGCTAAATCTTAGGGCCTTTGAACATCTTGCCTTTTAACACAGTTAATGTAAAAAAAAGTGCATAAAGCTTTTTTATACAAAAGCTTTGATTATTGAGGTTTAGCCTTTAACAAAAGAACCTGAATAAAGTTCGAACTAAATGAATTTTGTCCGAATTTCGAATTCGGACCACCGCTATATATAGTGTTTCAAATAAATTTTTCGGCAGTGGGAAATATAAATCGAACAACAGTGTATTTACCCAGTGAAATGTCTGAAATTTATTTTGTGAATTCTATATGTTTATAGAACGCTCTCTTCTCAGCTGTTCTAAACAGTTACGACTTAGGAGCCTTCAAGAAGTAAGGATACATTTTCTTTACAGACCGCGTCTGCGAGTCCTCTAGTGTTGTCGATATCTTTGCGCATCGGATCAATTGATATAAGGCGATTCACTACTCGTTTGGAATTTTCTCTTATAAATAAATATAGATTAAATTTTGAAATGCATCAGTAATTTTGAAGTACAGATCTATTGTTGGGCCGGTCACATCTGTCGGGCCAGCGACGCCAGGTGGGGCAGGGAATTGATGGAGTGGAGGCCACGGTTGGGGAACAGGAGTATGGACCGCATACTGTGGAAGGCATTGGGAAAGGCTTATGTCCAACAGTGGGCAGACAAGGGCTGTTGATGATGATGATGATGAAGGTCCATTGTCATATGAATGCGATCACGTAATTTTTTGTACCAAACATAAAAGTGATTGAAATAATTTTAAAATTCAATTGCAACGTAACTAAAGTTGAAAATTATTTTTCGCCAAGTTTTTTTCCGACCTCCTTGATGGAACGCCGCTAGAATTAGTTGCCTTTTAAAAAATATTCAACGAGAAAACTTTATAATTTATTTACGCTCTCACTGGATGATCCTTTAAAGAGCTGTGGTTGAAATTAAATTAAATTCTCCATCAAAAGAAAACACATTTTTTAATAAACCTAACGTCGACATTATGAATATTAAAAAAAAAAATTGGTGTTCAGTACCGATTCCTCATTTACATGTTTTGTTAATGAGTCAACTATTTCTTGGTGGTCTTTCGGTATTTAAAACTTACAGTGGTGTTGGTAGTGTAGGCACAGTATATCCTCCTTACATCTATGTCGGCTCATAACTAAACTCACAGCCTTATCCATATCTTTCACACAATCTTTCCACGCCTTCCTCTGTCTTTATAGCCATCAACATTCAATCTCATCACCTTGTTTATGTAAATTACAGATACATCATCATCATATCAGCCACATGTTGTCCAACACTAGGCGTAGGTCCTCAAAAATCGCCACGACGATCGTCCCCGGCCGCCCTCATCCAGGATACTCCCGCAAAATTGACCAGATCGTCGTCATCATCATCATAAAAATATACACCTCATTTTTTTAGTACATAAAAACAATTATCCTTGAAAACAAAATTTAAGTAAAAAGTATATATACGAATGAAAACAAAGGAACTAAACTCGTTTAATATCCACTTCACCTCGGACTGACGAGACCTCCTTCTCAAGTAATCCGCCAAATAAGCTAAATTTATACAAATGTTCGCCATTTGAAGTAAACATTACTGAACCTTTCTGACTTATTATAATCATTGTAAGCGATGTTTCAAACATAGTCTGCTCGTTGGCTACCAGCCGGCTAACGCTCATTCTTAATTACAATATTCATCAGAATGTAGATAACATTTTAATAACGAACGAGATAATTTACACTCTCCGTAATAAAAGTTTTATATAGTCAACAAAATTTTCCCACAATAACAACACGACCTCTGGTCATAGACACCCGCATTGACAAATAGCCTACTTTTAATCAACAAAGAAGTGGTCGTACAGAAAGACAAAATCCTCCCTTCCCATTGCATGCTTTACTTATAATAAAAGGGTGAGAAGAGGAAAGAGTACCAACAATATATCCTCCAGTTCGTATTCTCATCAGACGAAACTTCACTCCACGCCTGTCTTCTTTGTAGTCAAGATTAAAGGTCGAGTGAGCTATTTATGCAGACGATATTATGGCCTCTATCACTGACACATTTTTACTAAAGATTTAATCGTTTTGCTGTTCCTTTCTGCTCGGGCTCTCTAACACGCAAAGCTATAAAGCACCTTTACAGCAATGTAACTGACATTAAGTCGGATGACTGTACACCAATGTAAAGCCAGCTGAGCATAATTAAATAATGACTACGCACGAATGTCGTAAGCAGGATTACATGAGAGTGAAATTTTCCCCGAGCTAATCCCAACATTCGCCTGAGGAGGCCATTAGCCCCGCGAACAAGTACGTAATAGCTTCTAAACAAAATTTGCTTTGACATATACCTAGCTTACTCTGAGTATAATAATGTTTTGTACGTGTGAAAGCAATTACTTTATTCCAAAACACTTTATCATCTGTAAATGAGACGTCATTCGAAATACGCATCAGTTGCTCTTCATTTAAATTTAATTAATCATCATCATCATCAACAGCCCTTGTCTACCCACTGTTGGACATAGGCCTTTCCCAATACCTTCCACAGTATGCGGTCCTCCGCTTTTCGCATTTAATTAATGTAATAGTATAATTCTCTCATCTCGTTTCGGACCCTGCCCCGAAGCAGGTCTTCCGAAGTGTCCAAAACTAGGTAGTGTCGTCCTTTTTAATTACCTTATTTTAGTCATCATCATCATCAACCTGCCCTTATCCATACAGAGTCGGTACAATACTACTCTTCCATACATCTGTATCTGAATTCACACCCTTATGTATATCCTCTTTCACTCAATCCATGATTCCTTCTATGGTCTTCCTCTACCTTTATTTATTTTTATTTCGCATAACATGTCCATAATTATCTTGTCTAAGTATTCTTTCAAAAATTTAACATTTTGAAAGACACTCTTCATAGCTCTACAAATGTAAGGGTAGGATATTACATTAAGCCGACCCAACACAAAAGCCTTAAATTTCTTGCTTGTTATACTTTATGAAGGTACGGAAATATTGTGCATGTTTCTCGACGAAACTTATTGTTGGGGCCTTTACTTATGATAATTTGTTGTTCTTTTATTTTTGAAGTTACAAAGGTAAATCACTTTCTTACACTTTTCATATACAAGGCGAAAGCTTTACCAAACACAGTACAAATGTAAGTACTGGAGAGAAAAATTATTTTGTCAAATGAAAGATATTGGGTCGTTCGTAACATTGCTGGGGACCCTACCTCCAGCTTTATATAATAAATAAATAAATAAATAAAAATAGTTGATTGGGCAAGAAAATTTACAAAAATTAACACCACACAAAACAAAACATATCTTTTCCGAAAGGGGAAGGCTCAGCTTGTGCTGCCTGTGGCTTTGGGCTGCGGTGGTTTTCAGCCTCCCCGTAAATACTGTGGCATCGTTCAGGTTTTTTTAATGGGGTGTGTCAGTTGGGAGTTCTACCATCGCATGTGTCTGTATGTATGCGTTGAAAGAAACTGTAAATGTAAATAACTTTAAGATTTATGTGTGTACTTATTTAAAAAATTTCAAATTGAAGTTAAAGCTTCAACAATGTGCTGATTTTAATTTAATTAAACATGCAATATGTGACATTCTCTTGATTAAAATTTGCCAACTAAAAAGTTTCTATTTAATTAGCTCTATGTTCTCCGACGTGAACAAGTTTTAATTCCTTAGAGCTAAACTAAACATTTGCTACTACGGTCCACGATATAAACGACCTATTTCTTGCTTTATAAATAAATAACACTGTAAAAGTTTTAAATTTGTTAGCAACATTTTTTTTTTGGTACCACGTCGCATTCATGTCAACACGACTGATTTTTATGTCGCGTAGGAAAAATATCCAGTATAGAAGTATTGTATATTCAATATAATTCTTCGTGTATTCCGTGATTACAATATTGCTGGTTGTATTCGGTTTTGTTTATCATTTTAACCATTTGCTAGTTTTTTTTTTACATTCGGTTGTAGTCATCCCGTTACCCAAGTTATTGATTTCAATAGAATATTTTTGTTTTCTTTATAACTCTAACTTGGCTCTGTCTCCTTTGTTACAGGAGACAAGGGTTTCCCTTACTTATATTTTATTGCAACAATATTAAGTGTGTGTGCGTGCGCGTGTGTCTGTGTGTGTGTACATACATTGAAAGAATGTGCACATTCTAAAATGATGCCCTTTAACGGTTTTTTATTTTCAGTTAAACTTCATTCTGTCATCATCTTAAGCATCAACCCTTGTCTGCCCACTGGACATAATTCTTTGTCAATGTCGTGCGCCGTTGTGGGCCTTTTCCAATTTTTTTTTTTAATTTTTTAACAATAAGTTTTAAAAATTAATCCTAGATGTAATATTTTTATACGATATTTACAGCAGTGAAAACCTACCTTTAGATTGTTGGTAACAAATTAATTCCAAACAAGTCTCACTGCGGGTGTTTCTGAATCGAATAAAGCTTTGTGACTGCGAATACAAATGGAAGCAGAAAATATTGACAACACTGCTTCACTGGCGAGTTGTTTATTAAATCTGGTGACGTCACAGACGTCTAGACTTGTCACTAACGCCAAAAACACATAATACAATACCGATTTAAAAAAAAACGATGGTTATTCAATACAATTTTTGTAATTGATGTGCGCTTTCACTTGTGTTGTGGCGAAAATAAAGGAGTATTGTAGAAAATATACAAATACGGTTGCCTTTTGACTTTGATTACGAAAATCAGATGTGCTAAGGATTTGACGCTGTTGGATGCCTGACGAGTATAGTGATAAGACCTCTTGCTGATGGTCACGTTATGTTATTATTATAATTATAGTCCAGTATAATGATTATCAGCGTCGGTGGCGCAGTTGTTAAGAAGTTGACCGTATCGGACCTCACTCGACATTGTCCAAGTTCGATCCCCGCATCAATGTTTTTATCCATTTTCAAATTGCATATGTACATTATCCGACGCTCTTGCGGTGAAGGAAAACATCGTGATGCAACCTGCACAAATCGGCGAAGAAATTCAAAGATTTATGTGAAATAACCAACACGCACTGGGCCAGAGTGTTTGAGTATTGCCTAGTTACCCTTAATAATTGGGTGGGCTCTGAGCCACTCGGTGGGGACGTATAATGAGCTGATGATGATAATAAGTATAGTATAGTTTAACCTTAAATATATCGTACAAGTACAAACGGTAGATGACAGAAGTAATCTTCGAATCGATAAATGAATTCGGACATAATAAAAAAACAATTTTTACGCTGTCTTTTGATCGTCTTTCTTATGACGCTTCAAAAAATAACATCTTGAGTAAAGTCTTAAAAGATCTTACTGTGATGTACATTTTTTTTATGTAAATGAAAGAATCCGGATACTTTAGAACATTTTCTGCGGGAAATGTGGGACAGAAAGTTGTTTATCGAACTGTGAAACGACGCTAAATTCATTGTGCGTGCACACCGCTCCCGGGCCCCTCAGGTATTGAGTTACCTAAATTATTTCTAACAAAAAGTAATCTAAATAAAACACAATTTAATTTGAATAAAACGATGTT
>JAODUI010017058.1:0-10771 GCA_027563995.1 Papilio gigon | reverse complement strand
ATCACAGGTCTTATTTATATGCCGCGACCAACTGAACCTGTCATCTACAATCAGGCCAAGATATTTTTGTTCGCGTAACTGTTCGAGAGGAATACAGTCCGATGTGCAACTTCCGTTGTGGAGACACGAGTGACTATGTGCTAGTATTTTAATATTTACATTCGTTTGTTACCTTCCTTCTTCAGAATGGATAGAAAGATCTGGATGGACTATGGAACATAGACTATTTTTAAGTTTTTTTTTAATTTACTTTTTACAAAAAGTCATAACATCATGTTTATTTTAATTGCATGCGGTGTCGACCCATACTTATCTCTTATATCATTATACGCTCGTAACGAAGTCTAAGAAGAAAATAATTAGGTCATCTTTATAACTATTTCTAAAAAGTCATTTAAAAGCTTCCATATTCAAAAACAAGCAAATTGAAGCTACGTTTTAATTAAAATAAACTACATAAACAAAACTAAGTTCCTAACATAATTAACGCTCCTCACATTATCTGGTTTTGGTTTTTGGCGCGGTTTTACTTTGATGTTGCATTAGGGCTCCATTTACAAGAAACTTCATACTCTAACTTAGTTTCTCTAGCATATTTCCTCAACAAATAAGGTTTGCCATACACAGACAGCTTCGGTCAGGAAACGCTCGACGTATAGAAATGCTGTAACCGACTGCTTGAACATGTCTTTGTACAGCGTACGGCCTTCATATTTCGATATGTATTTATAGATGAAATTCTTGGTGAGGTTTTTTTTTATCAATTAACTGAACCGTCTTTTGTTTCCTTAACACAAATGCAAAGGGAAAAGTAACGAAGCTCTACGCTCTAAATGCTAGACGTTGTGAAAATGTACAGAAAAAAACAACCAGCTTTTGTATTTCTCTTTTCCAGATTATAATAAAAAAAATTATGTAATAAAATATTAAATTGTATTGCCTTGTAACACTTTTATTATATTTGTGACTTGTTTACCCTTTCGTAATGTTAATACATTTAATTTTCGCCGCCACAAAGACTCGAAGTTCGAACATCTTTGTTAAGCATCCACGATAAGAACTTGGGAAAAGTGGATGATAGTATTAAGTAGCTACGTAAAGTTTCGTTACTTACAAATTTAGAGAACCATTGTTAAGTCATTCATTCTAAATGAAAAGCGCAATAAAATGTTACTTTTATTATAATTAAACGTGAATTTATACGTCACGTGAGATTACGAAAGTTCATAGATTTCGTTCTGTATATCTATAACGAAATGTAAAAAAAAACATTAATATTCTATTAATACTTTATCTACTATGGAAGGCATTGGGAAAGACTTCGTCCAGCAGTGGGCAGAAGGCTGACGATGATGACTTTTTTAGTCGTTTTTGACGTTTTTTAAAAGCTCCAATGACTTTAATAACAGTTTTACATGTTAAAAATAATAAAAATGTAATAAACTGTCTCTTTGTAATAAAATAAGGAAGGAATTTTCTAAATTAGTTATTATACAGAACCAAATCCTTTAATTTACATAAGTAACACGGGGAAAATTTTCTTGATTCAAATTAATTAAATCTTAAAGCTCCAATTAAGGGAAAATTCTGTTTTAGTAACGTTGTTACGAAATAATAATTTTCCTTGAAGCTTAAGGGAATGAAAAATTTATTGGAAAATTGCCTACTGATCATTTAAAAATACCATTACGTTTTATAATAATTTTTGTTTCGAATTACAATTGAAAAGAATATGTTGTTAAACGTGGTTAAAATTGGTTTTTGATCTTTGTTCTTTAGATGTATTTTTCTTTCAATATTAACAGATTTTTGTTACTTTATTAATGTTTCTTGTATATTTCCAACTAAACTCCACTTTGTGTTAAGATATGGTTTATGACAATAGTCGAATGGAGATTGGAACCTTTGACCATGTGATCGGAAATCGCTAATTGTTTTTTATTACTAATTGCCTGGTACATCGGTTGTAGAATTGTTTATTGCCCGACTAATTAAGCCTTTGATTAATATACAGAAACCGTAGCATTTAGGTTATGCTAGGTTATCTTTTGATCTTTTGTTTACGGTGAATAAGCTAGTGCTTGACCGCTATCTCGCTTACTATTAAGCGGTGATGTTGTCGTAAGGTGATACGCGCAAGCGTAACAAATGCCTATTCACTGTACTCTTAAAATCACCGAGGTCATACGACGGTAAAACTGATGCCAGCAACTTCTTCAAAACGTGGCACATCGACTACATAAGGAACGATAACAGGCATGTGTCTGAACGTCCGATGATAAAATGATGATAATGGGAATTATTTCATATAACACTGAAATGTTACCTTCACAAGAACATACAATATAATCTCTATTTTGAATAGAAGTTCTTTTATAACGTCATATATTTAGTGTACTAAAAGTATTCCTAAATGCCGGGAACTCTCACAAAATCCGTTGTGACGTCACAGTGTTGTCAACTCGTTACTCTGGCCGGGCGATGCATTATACACCGGGGAATACGCAAGGAGATTTCTATTCTACGAACAACGTAACGTACTGTTTGTGTTTGCTATGTGGTGAGACTTCGCTATATTTACTTAAAATTGAGTACGTACTCTGTTGTTCATCTTCTACTACATATTGATATTATGTTTTTTTAATTAAAAAAAAAGTATCAATAATTGGTAGGACGACAGGGGACCGAACATAAATTTCCTATTATATTTCCCTACGGAATTAATTTGCTGCGTAAATGTTTGTGAATAATTACCTCTATTCAGATTTGTTGAAACGCGATTGGGAATTAGATACTTTGATTGAGAAAGATAAATGTAACATACCATCATCATCATCATCATCATCTTCAGCCTCTGTCTGCCCACTTGTTTTCCGAATGCCTTCCACAGTATGCGGTCCTCCGCTTGGATGCGGAACATACCATGCATGCATGTAATTATTATACGCTACAATAAAACTAACGAATTCCATATCGTCATCATCATCATCATCAGCCCCTGTCTCCCCACTGTTGGACATAGGACTTTCCCAATGCCTTCCACAGTATACGGTACTTTGCTTTCCCTATCAAACGACTTCCTGCCGTCACTAAGTCGTCGATCCACCTGAAGGGAGCAATAATAATAATAATTCCATATAATTCTAATTCCTGTAAATACTAATTAACAAACTAGGTCCTATACTATAATATGGAATTCGAACAAAAAAAATGTTATTTTCTAAATAAATATTATTTTAATAACATAATTTGATCAGGTTTTTTATCTACATTTTTCATCTATTTAAGGATAATGCTATGCTTCAGAAAATATAGTTAATGTTCAAGATAATAAAAAATTACATTTTTTTACCATAAATTATTAGTCGACTTTGGATTTAAAGACGTGATATATTTTATAGATTTATTTGTCACTCCCACTGCTTCGACCTCTCTGTGGCAACTCCCGTCATCTTGACATCCTTCGAGTTTGCGCAGTGGAGAGACGCCACAGATTTTACACAAATTTTAGTTCTAATCAGGATATTTTTTTCTTATAATACAATAGTATTTAAACGTAAATTATCAATATTACTTCCATCGATTTGAGCTGAATAAAAACAACCTTTTCAGAGCGCGTGAAATGATAAATAATGAGCGCAGGCCGGAGCGTGACCGCTGTCTGATTAATGAAAATCGAAAGCCGACGGGCTGATCGATATGTATTCGAATAGTAAAGTGATAATTTTAAATAGTATAACATACAGTGGAGGGCATTAGGAAAGACTTATATCCAGTGGACAGACATAGGTTGATAAAAAACATTTAGTTTGTATAACTATTCGACAAATGTTACAAGTTAAGTTAAATTCCAGTATATTCATATTAAATTTATCATCATCATCATCATCAACACGGTACAGTATGTACTCTTCCATACATGTCTGTCCGCCGTCATATCCGAACTCACACCCTTCTTACGCATATCCTCTTTCACACAATCCATCCTCACCTGCTTCGGTCTTCCTCTACCTCTACAGCCATCGTTTTTGTTTATGTACATCATTTCGCACATATCAATAACCACGATACAATTTTGCTTCACAATTTTTCTATCACTGACGCTTTCAAAGTTTCCCTTCAGTTGATGTAAATAGATCTATTTAAAAATAAATGATTACCTTCGAATTTCGAACATCCAACGGCCTGTGACAACAAGATATAAGGTCGTTATCCTTTATAATAAAGTTGTACCTATGCGGGTATAATTTGGTAACAATGTTGAAATGAAACCGAACTACAAACTCGTACACGCTAACTGCAACAAACTATTGTTTATATTCAACGAGAGTTCGACGTTCGCGGTAGTTTGTAAATTAATTATACATTCAAACTTTAAATTTGTGAACAAAGCTCAAGAACTACGATAACCACTTAAATTGTATGTTAGTTAATATGGTTAAACCATATTTTTAATCCATTAAATGTTCAAGTTACGGGTAATACAATTTTTGCCGGTAGCTCAGGGATTAAGCATTTAACTTGTAATCTGCAGCGATAATTAAAAGCGTCAATAGACTAATGGTTAAGGATACGGATTTCCGATCACGCGGTCGAGAGTTCGAATCCCGCCATTCTACTATTGTCGTGGATTATATCTTAGCATAATCCTGTAGCTTAGTTGGAGTGATAAAAGAAATGTTAGGGAATTACCAAAAATCTGATAATATTTGAATTAAGAAAAATCTCCACTTTACCCCAATGTGTTTTTCGATTGTCAAATTTCGTACATACATTTAATTTATGTTCTAACGATAAAAGAAAACATCGTAATACGATTGGCATAATATAGAGAAGATCAATGAATACAGGTCACCTAGGGACCTAAAGAAACCTTAAAATCTTGGAAACCAAGAATATTGGCTTAATCAAATAAAATGTGTCTAATAGACAATATAATATACCTTAAACTACTGAGAAACAAGACTTTTGTACAATATGATTACTATCAGAATGGTTTATAGAACCATTTGAAAATAAATTAATGAAAGAAATAAACTTGCAATAACTAAGAAGTGTTGATACCTCAATATTATTTATTACATTTTCTATTAAACATCGTCTATTTTATAAAGCTAGCATACTTAGTTCTAGATTTATTCATTCTGTGTCTGAATAATGTTTTTTTAAGTAACCCGGATTCATTGCTCTAAGTCTCGGATGAAATTTTAAAAATAAATTTTAATAACAAGAGTGAAATCAACCAATCCGATTAAAGCCTAGTCAACCCTAATATAAGGTAAGTTCCTAGATCCTCAATTCGATTCCTATTCGTATTTACCTCAACAATCGTATGGAAACAATCTTACTTCGTAATTCTGTGAAATTAATTACTATTTTGTAATTATGTTTCTCTTTGTGAAAATATTAAAACTTAAATTTGAATATTTTTAGTGAAATTTTAAGCGAAGTGAACTGTAAATTTATTCCCGCACCAGATGGATTCCGAAATGTTTATGAAAGGCATAAGTGCTGTTGCGTCCAATACAGTTTTACTTTTGAATAGTTGAGTATTTTTCTCTTGTTACAAAAGTTTGCGTTTAGAAAAAAGTTATTTTAGAACGTTTGTTAATAGTTGTGTGAAAGAGCTTTTAACAATATGATCATCTTTAGTGTATGTCTGTTTTACCTACGGTTTGATTTCAGATATGACGGGTGACAGAGATGTATGGAAGAGTACATACTGTGCCGACACTTGTTGGGTAAAAGGAAAATTGATAATGATGAATATGTTTAAGAAAAAAATCAACACAACATAACTTACTCCTATACTACTTATAAAAAAGCTTAACTCACGTATAAAGCGGTGTCGGTACCGACTAGCACCGACAGTGAGCGACGGCCCGCGAACGCGCTATACCAATCCCACTCACCCTGAAGATGAGCCCCCGATAGGCTCGAAACTAGTCGGTACCGACACCGAGTTACACGTGAATTAAGCCATTTTATAAGTAGTAGAGTGAAATGTCTCACGAAAGTTTGCATAGTGTAATACACCATTTAATAATTATAAAAAAATTAACTATGTTTTAGAATTTTGTCGAAATCTCTTACGGAATGAAATTTTATGTCGTAAATTTTTTATCGTTCTTGTATCTTTTAAAGCAAAAGTGAAGTAAAAATTTGGCGACTTGATAAAAAAAACAAACGGCGAATATAAGAATGACTTTTATACGACTTACAAAGTCTCGGATTCCTTTAAATATGCTATTTAGCGCTTAGCGAATAATTCAGTAACCGCGACTTTTAAGGGGATGAAGAGGCTTAAAGGGGATTCTCTCGATACTTATAACTTTGTTTTTATTGCTTTTCCATTAAATTAATTGATTTAAAATGTAAACTTTGTGAATGAGAACTTATCAAAATAATAACTCTTATAGACACCTAATGTGTCGTCAGAGTCAGCTTATATACGTCTCCATTTAGCTCAGAGTCTACCCTAAGGGGAGACTAGGCTTTAGTCAACCACGTCACTGATCCTCAGATATATAGTACCTACCTAGGTCGGTACTATATATCTATATATCTTGTGAAGCGGGTTGCTAAATGATAATGACCACGACCAGTCTGACAAGACTGTAACGACAAAGAAGAAGGTACTAGTATATTGGTTGCTTAAGGATATTGTTCTATAAATTAGAAATACAGATAAATGAATATACATAATTCGAAAATCGACAATTACATTGGGGATCAAATCAGGACTTGCATATTAGTAACCAGCGTAACCCCTGAACCACCGACTCTCTTATCTATTAGTTATTTATTTAAATTTGGTGTTTGTTATTTTACTTATTGACAAAAAACGAATAGAACAAAAAAAACACCCTGTATTTTAACTCGATCCTGAAATAGTACAATATTATACAGCTTGGACTAAACCTATTTATTAAAACGACCGACTGTTCTCACTTCCGCGCAAGATTTATCTCCTAAACCCAAGCGCCTTTCTATTTGGTTCGCGGGTCAATAAAAATACGTTTAATATGCTACTTATAGACAATGTACGTATATAATTACAAAATTATTAAAATGTTCGTGAGATATTTCACTGTACTACTTTTAAAAACGGCTTAAGCCACGTGTAAATCGGTGTCAGTACCGACTAGTTTCGATCCCATCGGGGGCTCTTCTTCAGTGTGAATGGGATTGGTATTATTGCGCGATCGCGGTCTGAGTCGTTGGATGCGGAAAGCGGAGGACTGCATACTGTGGAAGGCATTGGGCAAGGCCGATGTCCAACAGTGGGCAGACAGGGGCTGTTGATGATGAGGATGATGCGGTCTGACGCCGACACCGATTTACACGTGAGTTAAGTTGCTTATATAAGTAGTATTCTATAATATCTATCCAATTTGTCAAAGGAATATTTACTTTACCAAAGAGTTGATTTTTCAAATTAAATAACACTGCACTTTTTTATTCTATAGCTATGTTTCTTTACGCTGGTGCAGTTTTGTATTCACCTACTAACCGTGAATCTGTGATCCCGTTTGAGGTTCTATTTCATTCTGTATTAAAAAAAATGTTTTGTAAAAGTTTGAACAGTGTAAGTCCAGCCAATATATATTCATTATTTGAATCTAAACCATCGTCGAGGTAATCTCCATTTATAAATTCATCAAAATGTAATTGTCGATAGTGGAGAGAACGTTAATTTAGAAAGGGATCGTTCGCTAACTGACGGATCCTTTTCTGAACTGCCTTAAGCTCACTTAATCTTGACAGTTGAGGTGTATCCAGTCTAAGTGGTTACAATTAGGGTCGTGTAGGCGTTGTATCAGGGTATGGTTGATTAAATTGAAACTATGCGTTGAGTTTATAGCGAGAAATAGAATTTCAAAATATGTGTTACGATAATTTTGAATAAATTGGATTCAAGAATTAAATGCAGAAGGCGAAGGACTGCGAGACTGTGGAAGTCATTGAGATACGCCATGTCGAAGTCTAATGATGATGATGATGATGATGATGAATTATATACAACTTCTATTTTTATGCATGCCCCAGCTTTTGTTTATGTTTTCGCTTCATATTTCAATAGATGTTTAGAACAGATTTGGTAACAATTGTGCATGATGATGGTAACAATTTGTCATACTGTTCCCATCATTCTTATCATCAACCTGCCCTTGTCCGTACGGAGGGTCGGAACAGTCAGTACTACTCTTGCATACATCTCTTTCATCCGTCATATCAGTTGGTAATATTACCGTCATGCTTAATAAACATTTATTTTAACTATAGTATACTTTAAAATATATATTTAAAATGTTTAAAACAACATAATTCCACGATAATATCAATAGACCTCCAGCCGTTCGCAATGAATACAGAATTGCAAAAACCTTAGTGTCCCCGACGTTTTCAATTACAATTTAATTAAATCTTGGTTCGTAATAACATAAATCGGCTAAGATAAATATGTTTTAGTAGGTAAAATAGCTTAACTTTAAAAATTTATGCTAACTTATATTTAAAATATATGGTGAAATTTAATTTTTTTACAGAATCACTTTTTAGCAGCGTTAGTAACCGGTACGCTTAGAAATTAATTTATTTTTAATTGTATTTATGTCTAAGACACTAAGACACGTCTTGGACGGGTCTTAAAAATAGCGAACTTAAAGAGAATCTTACGAATGCGAGCTTTTACTACGGCAAATCCATAGCATTTGTATAATGCAAGCTAACGCTAAGCTGCAGCTAATTGGAATACAGCTTAATCTAAAGATAACTTATTTAATTTAATAATTATTTACAGAAAAACTTAATAAATATCTCTCATAATATAATACTGCATTGACGGCTTAACTTTGAATCGATATTTGGAATACGAGCGGATACTTGTGATATCGGGCGCGTGGTATCGCGGAAAAAATATTGACTTGCTCAGATTTACGACAGAATACTGTAACAACGAATAAATATTCGCCCTTATTTTCGGTTAGTGAAAATACAATAGTATTGCAGAAATGATATGGATATGGTTGCCTTTTGACTTTGATTATAAAAAGCAGATGCTCGAGAGTGACGCTTTTGGATTCTTAACAAGTATTAGTGATAAAACCTGTCTTACTAATGGTCATTTTGTGTTATCATTATAATTATAGTACAGTATAGTTTAAGTTCTTATCTATCGTACCAGTACAGACGGTAAATTACGGCTTAGCGGCTTACCAAGCTAAATGTTTTTTTTTATTTAATACATAAAACAGCACAATCATCGTAATACATTAAAAACAATTACAATAAATTAGATAAACTAGACTGTAAGTCAATGTATGTACATATCATCATCAACATCATATCAGCCACATGTCGTCCACTGCTGGGCTTAGGCCTCCCCCAAAGATCGCCACGACGATCGGACCTCGGCCGCCCTCATTCAAGATGTATATATATTATGTCTTAACAATACTACCAGTATTCATCCATTAAATTTGTAAATAATCTTCAAAAATTCAACAGTTTAGTAATTGTAAAATACCATACATTAAATATCGGTTCATTGAATATATAATTAATAAAATAAACTATAATATCGGCAACTGTAATAATATTTATTACAAATGTTGACATTATCCCAGCAATGACATTCCGGATTGGCTTGACCTTATTCACTATCGAGGTCAGCTGACATTATCCTTAATACTGAAGTGGTTACAATTAGTTCGGAATATCTTGACGTTGCGGTTACAACGATTAAATTTATTTTTCTTATATTAAAGACGATTTATTTTAATTAAACGTATACACCCTTACGTAGTAGATGAAGATAAAATATTTTTGTTTGTTTAAATATAAGAGCGTAGGTAGTTAAGCTCCTGACTTATAATTTGCAAGTCGCGATTCGATTTTTGAATTTAATATTCAGACTTAAAAGGTGTTCTTACCTTGAAGGAAAATATCACGATACAAGCTGTACAAAGATAAAAAAAATGTGTGTGTAATTAAAATTAAACCCAATAGAGCCAAGTCTATAAAATATGGTTTAGTCGCTCTAAAATAGCGTAGGCTCTAAAATCTTCAGTAGAGACAGTTTCTAAAGGCAAGTTATATAACTTTTGTTATTCTAAGAATCTTATCTCTGTACCCTAAGCAATATGTCTAGTGTAAAGTAATATGTCTGTTTGCTAGTATAATCCTAACAAAAGGTAAAGGCCATCAAGACAAGAAACCACTTAAAATTTTCCATGGTTGAACAACATTAATTAAAGAACTACTTTCTTAGTTACCATCCCTTTGTTAACTATTTCCAAAGTGAACTGTACTTTACAACGAATTAATTTTCCCTCTCTCCAGACGAGGGGTAATTAGGGTGGATCTTATGTGTACAAGTTGAGTGGTCCAAGTAATACAAAGAGGTTTGTATTTCTTTTGAAACTTTCCATGTAATTTATTACAAAGAAACTGTTTAATTTATAAGCGATTGTAATTATTTAACTTAATAACTATGTTTTAAATATACATTGATTTCGATATTCGAAATTTGAAACACCAATAGCCTAATTGTTAAGATAACGGTCAAACGAAATAGAGGTCGTGGTTTCTAATCGCGCCATTAAACTATCACTACCCGAATCAGTTAAAAGAAATATTAGTAAATAAACTAAGACCTCATCATCATCAGCTCACTATACGTGCCCACCGAGGGACTCGGAGCCTACCCTATTATTAGGGGGTGACTAGGCCATAGTCAACCACGCTGGCCCAGTGCGTGTTGGTTGAC
>JAODUI010017057.1:0-10824 GCA_027563995.1 Papilio gigon | reverse complement strand
TCAACCAACACGCACTGGGCCAGCGTGGTTGACTATGGCCTAGTCACCCCTAATAATAGGGTAGGCTCCGAGCCCCTTGGTGGGGACGTATAGTGAGCTGTTGATGATGATGATGAGTTACCAATTTAAAGGTTAAATGTTTTATAAATCAATATTTAATCCGTGGATAAAGTAATATGGTATCAACGTGATGCAAATTCAATGCTCGGATATGATACTAATTCAATGCAGCCAGCGCTATTAATCTTCATAAACGGGATTAATACTTGTTTCGGGAAATCAATTTTCTGCTCGGTTTCATATCGGCATTCAATTGTTGCTGGTTCACTGCTTACTGACGTCTGCTAAAATTCCTCTGTAAAACATTCTCTAAATTATTTTGGAAAGTAGTTACAGGGATTTCTCTTAAGTACAAATCTTCTCGTTTGTTACAAACCGACAAACATCCTGCGGAAAAAACTTAATAGCAGTTTATATTTTAAAACGGTACTGTAAAATATAATTGCTATGTACCATGAACCACGAAAATTTGCAATTTTTTTTGCGTTACCTATACCACCGCATTGTTGAACAATTTGCTTCTATCTCCCTAAATCAGAACAACAAAATAAGGACCTACTACAAGCTGACAATACATCTGCAAATCCGTTTATTATTAAAAAAAAATAGGTTTTATTAGAAAAATCGAATGGGTAGTTTGAATTTCTAAAAATCCTTATTTTTGTTTTTTTTTTTTTGTCTTTTGTGTATGCGTTAGGGTTATACAGCTTTTCAAATTTACGTTATGCGCCATTGTTATTCATGCCGGTGAGCCAATTCCCCGCACAATAAGGTAATCTAGGAGGCGCGCACAACTAAACCAGCCTATTCCGGAAGTCATTTTAAACTCATTTCACAGGAACAGACTGTAAAATTCTACATTGATTAACTTTCTTATTTAATTTTCGCCAATTCAAGTCTAATTCTGTACATATCCCACCTTTGTAAAGTTTACAAGGGCTTCTTTAAACTTATAAGCTTATAAGCTTAAAGAAGGTTAAGAACGAAAGTTATTCTTGGATGCCGATGGGCTAGTGCTTAAAGCATTATATCTATTATATCTATATCGATTAATAAAGCTCTATATAAAATGAACTAAAATCGTCTTTAACAATAGAAACGAAAGCGACATGTTTTAAAATTGAAAATGATTTTCATTTGAGAGGAGGGAGCTTTAATTATTTTCACTGCACGTGAAGTAGCTACGAGAATCCAATTATGTGGTCAAAAGGATCATTGTTTCTACAAGTGCGGTCTCCATGCGGTCGTGATATTCTACTATTTTTGTTTCAATTTAATCGAGTTATCCATTTCATTGCTTTGTATAACTCGTGTTTGTTTAAAAGAAAGGGATCGTACAGTACACCAGGTTACGATAAAAAGTAAACACATTTAAAAATCGAAATTGTTTCTTTATGAAAACAAAATGGCTAATCATATTTCTAAATTTACTATTTACAACAGCATAAATATATAAACTTTTCTATATTAGTCTAATGGTTATTCATCTAGCGCAAAATGTCCCAAGATCGTGAAAAGGGTCAACATGACAATAAACGTTGGAGCTCGTCTTATGTGCGGTTGTGAATATTAAAGCTTTGAATATGACCAGTAAAATTGCATTTGTATTACATTTTACGGTACTACAACCATAAAATTTACTTACTTAAAAGGTTGTGTTTTTCCTAAATATAAATTAAAAAGATGACACTAATAATAAAACGACTATATAACTAAAAATAACTAAAAAAAGATAACTAAAAATAAAACGACTAACCTTTACGTATTAGGCCAGCGGATGCTCGAAATTAGTCGGTTCCGATACCGGCTGAATACGTCAGTGATAGCCGTTTTAATTTTAGTTTATAATATTGACTCACAAAAGTTTAAATAGCTTAATAACAATAACATTTTTAAATTAATATTTTCGCAGTCCGAACTTAAGGTAGCTATTTTATTTCTACGATCGCTGCGTCACTCTAGTTTAGTTTGATTTCGTAGATAATCTTGGAACATACTACTATTTATCTTTTTAACATCAGTAGATTCTTATCAATTTACTCATATTTCTTAAAACATTTCAGTTAAGCTTAAAAGCTTTCTATTAAGATATGATTCACGACAATAGTTGTATGTCGGAATTGGGGTCCTCCATCATCAGTCTATATCCTTAACCATTAGACTATCGGAACATTAGAGGAACATAATATAAACATAGGATGCATGATGCAATACGAATTTGATCGGTCGTTTCAATATTGGAATGGATTAGTCGCCACTTTACCTGCACAGAGCAAAGACACGCCTAAGGCCGAGTCGTCTCTGTTACGTTAAAACGTAAACTACAAAGGGCATACTAATATCAAAACTAATGAGTATATTCCATCCAGCGTATCTGAACAGGTTACAAAATAATTTAGAATTTCTATTCCAAAAACTAGTGTTTGTATCATTTATCTGATGAAAAATGACGAAAGTTTCTTCTTAGTTTTGTAACTAACAGTATACAATATGTATATCCAACAGTGGGTAGACAAGGGCTGATGATGATGATGATATAATAACAGAAATATCGTCAGCATAGTATCATCAATTTGAAAAGAATAAATTAAAAATTGTATTCGAATGAAGACGGAGGAACCAGATAGTATGCGATAAACTTACGAGGTAGCGATAAACTGCGAAGGGCACGTACTCGAGCATGACAAAGACGTCAGCGACCGCCAGCCACTTCAGCAGCCGGTTGATGGGGGCGGCGGCGAGGTCCCGCCGCGTCAGCACCGCCACGTTCAGCGCGTTCGCCAAACTCCCGAAGAAGCACACCTTAAACATTCACAGAAACAACTCAATACAAGATGACACGTTCAAATTGACTGAGCTGCTTTCTTTCGTATTTTGAGTAATGTGTGATCAGAAACTGTCGAGGATGTTTAGTTTCAATGTACTTCAGTTAAATGTCATTTGACGCATACATATACCTATATTTTAGTACGGTGGTCGTTTGCTGCACTGTAATTAATCGAAAATTTGAAGATCGACTTTACGAACCTAACCTGATATGGGCACACTCTTTAGGTTTTTGGACGACGGTTGTATAACCGAGTTTCGTGGAACATATTAGTTTATATATAAGTTTACATGTTAGGTCTAACTTTAAAGTGTATGGCCTGTAAGGTTTGTTAAGTTTATAAGACCCGGATTAGTTGACTTTACACTCAACTTTGGATTTCGTCGATAATATTTCCAAGTTACTTCACGGATAATGTAATATGAAATGTTTTAAATCGAGAATAATAATAGACGTATTCATTCCATGTAATATTTAACTAATATACATATACATATATATATACACATTCGAAATCCGAATTTTGAAGTGTTAGAGAATTCTGTGAATGCTGCCGTATTAGTCTTGATTTTGAGCTACGTCCTACGCGAGGCTAAACCGCAAACCGACAATTTTAATTACGAGTAAAGAGGTTACACTGTGAGAATGATTAGATTTTTGTCGATAGAAAACTCTAAATTATTTAAAATTAAAAACAAAACAAATTTCAAATGAATACGTTCAAATTACGAGTTTTTCACTGGCCGTAACAAAATTGTAATAAGAAGGTTGAATACTTTAAACACCGTAACGAAACAAAATGTTTATTCGAAGTCTGTAAGGTAATAAAATAGGAACACCGCAATAAAGCTGTATGGCGAACTTGGAACGTGAAAAATGGTAATTATGAGATATTGTTATATATTGAAATTTATAGAGATTTTACGAATGATAGTATATACTAAAATATCAATATATTGATACATGAAGTAGATGTCTTAGTTTTAACAATTATTAAGATGTAAAAATTACAATATTTTAATAAAATTCGGTAAACTTCAAAACGCCAATAGCCAATAGTTATGGGTACGGACTATCGATTTAGCTGTCGTATTTTCGAATCCGCCAACTATTGTCGTGAACTATACCCTAACAAGCCTTTACAAGCTTACTAGGAATATTTATAAATTTATAAAAATCTACTAATGTTTTTCTAAAAAAAAAAACAATTAATCATATAAATTTACAGTATTTGATTCAATTAAAAAAAATAATTGTGATTAATTCAATGTGGAGTGGACATTATATAAACAACATTACATTTTTTGTTGGACGTATAATTTTAGATGAAACATAAATAACAGTGTTAATGTTATTTTACGTTATTTAGCGCCCCAGCAGTCGGCATAACAAAATTCCCAATCTCCCGCACGTGTATAAAGAAAACCAGACTCGAACAGATGTACTTAACATCCGACGTGTTTACAAACAAATCTTTAAAAAATTCAATTTTACACTAGGAATCACTACAAAAATAACACTACGCCAAACACTATTTGCTAATATACCTTTGTCTGGCGTCTCTACATTGATGAATGGAGGAAATATTAAAAAAAAATGACAAGCAGAATGATTTTACAAAGTGTTAAGAAAAATATAACGCGTCCTAAATACGTCTATAAAACCACACTTCCCGATTAACAACTCGTAAATATACTGGAAAGTATTATTTTCGGAATTCAGCAAAAGTGAAACGATTTACATATTTATTGGAAAAACAAATTTTCGCTGGTAAATCAACGAGAGGGTTAGCACGAAATGAATCATTCACTACGTGGAGTTTTTAAACAACAACAAAAGTTAAACACGCGTCGGCTTAAAACTATGATCAATCGAAATAAAAAATTCTCTTATTAAACTACTAAATCTTATCATAGTCCTAATTACATTTTAAGACTAATTCAAACTTATTCTGCAAGGCTTAGGAAGTGTCGGTGAAGGCCATTGTTTTATATTGGAATAGCAAAGAAAGAAGCTATTAAAACAACGTTTTTAAATATCTAGAATACAGAGGTCGCCATCAGCCTTACCCAATTCCCTCCATAGTATGTGAAGCGCAATGTTAAATAAATAAAGCAAGATACTTACGATTAAACTGACATATCCGTGAATGCTGTTGTATGCGAGGATGACATCTCGGAAGCTGCCCTCACAATAATTGCACGCCGGTGGCTCCAAGGGCTTTGTTAAATTCAATTTATTTCTCCATCCGTCCACTAATTTTATTAATGTACCAAAATCTAAGCTTTCATGACTCCCCTTAGGCGAATGCTTATTATGCTTCAGTACAGATAAAAATTGTGATATGCTTCTATTGTTCTCCGAAGTCTCCGACGCAAGAAGCACTTCTCCAAACAGATCCGAGAGGACTTGAGTTATATTAGATGTGGTGTTTTGAACAGACTGCATTTTATATTACAATTTTATATCACCTTTTAAAATTTAATGATGTATAAAAATTTATTTTTAAAATCTTGCCACATCAATGAAACGTTATCCTGTAAAAAAAATCTATTGATTTTATTATCAAGTAACTATTGAAGACTTAATGATTGGACATATTCCAATTAGTACGTAAACATTAGTTTTCAATCTACATATATACAGATCAAACGAGTAAATAACGTTTTGATGTTTCATTGATTCTACGGATGGGCGATATTATACAAACAATGGCAAAAGGGAATTAATGACAAATATCATTATTTATTCAATAATAATATTCTTCGATAGAGACAGTATTAATTTAGGAAGTTTTATTTTATGAAACAATTAACAAGCTGAGAATTCATGAACTTTATTAATTGGCCAGCAGCAAAAATTATACGTTGAAACGGAAACTTCATAAAAAGCTTTCATCACATTTAATATAGTAAACTCGGGCGTAAATTAAATACAAGCGGACGTCTATATTATTATTGGAGACTCATAAACTAGCCAATATAGTAATAATCATCGTTACATAAAAAAAAAAAAAGTATATTAGAACGACAGTTTAATAGTTTAACTGTAGTAAATACTAACTATCAGCAAATTGCAAGTAAGACGTTCAGAATTTCAACATAACATAGTTGATTGGTTTTGACTTTCCAAGAATTTGACTGGCGAGAACGTGTACCTTTAAGAAAAAAGTGATTTGAATTGATGTTAAATTAATTTATGAATGAAATTTGCATTCACTAGTATAACAGAATTTGTAAAGGGAGTAGGAAGATAGGAGCTGTAAATAGGTGCAGCATATTACCTAATGAATAAATAAACAATGGCAATATTTTTTCAATGACTCAATACGTTTTGATGACAAGCCCATATTAAGAGTGGCTATTACCATAATTTTACCACGTTGTTTGCTCGCTCGTCGTCACTACAAAATACTTCACTTAGCAAGCTGCAGGTCGAATTAAGTTAATTGCTCCATACATAGATATTGTATAGTAACAGTCATACGTTACGGTAAAAGCACCAATTGCGGTTAGTCATAAAGTCACTAATTAGTGGTTAAAAAATATGTTTATTATTACGACATGCAAACAAATTTAAAATTATATGAAATAATATAAAAGCTCATAGTAAAGCGCTATTACGCCGCTTCGGGCATCCTATTTTTTTACAAAGGAAACCAATGTGTTAGAGATATAGTCATAGAAGTTAGATTGGATATGTTTTATAAATTGAATTTAGAAACAATACCAGCAGAAAATATTAAAAAACGGTCATCATTAAATTTCAATATTTCTTTACTAAACATATAATCAAGTATGTGACAATCTGACCATACTTTTAGTCGTTTATCGAGCCTTTAACATGTAGTTGAATTATTATAATATTATGGCAAATATAAAACCGAAAAAAAAGTTTCGTAATTTTTGCAAACTATAGATTTATACATGCAATAAAGAAGGATCTAAATAGAAAAACTTACCATTACAATCAAAATATAATTCCATTTAAACTGGAATTATGAAACAAAAAAACTAACTACTATTTTTATATGAAATTTTTCCGTGAAGAAAATGATCAAGTTTCTTTTTAATAAAGCAGAGCGTCCGGCGGCGCACTATGTCACGTCTCGGAAGCTCGCACCCAACTGAGAGATGAAAAATTATTATGAAATATATTACGTACAAAAATAAAACATGAAAACTAGAAACTATCGCGTTTGTTCTACAAAAATTTCATTGTTATTTGTCAACTTCCAACGCGTCTAAATATTAAGTAGATCAATAAAAATATATAAAAATACATTTAATATAATTATACAGTACCGATAATTCCAATCAGCATTTTATTTATTCTCTGATGGAGGTAAATTAACACTAAATATTAAATACTACGGTGAAAACCATTAGCTAATTGGAGAAGCCATTTTTTTTATACGAGAAGGGGGGTAAAACGAGCGGCCGGATCACAGCAGCGACCATCGACGCCCATAGACACCTGCAATACAAGAGGAAACACAGGTGCCTTTCCGGCCTTTAAGATAGAGGTACGCTCGCTTCTTGAAGGACCCTAAGTCGTATAAGTTTGGAAATACCGCGGAGGACAGACCATTCCACAACTCGGCAGTTCGCAGCAGGAAGTTTCGCGAGAACCGGACCGTTGTGGAATGCCAGCAATCAAGCCATTTATGAGAATAATGCCAACAAATACACATAACAAGACTGATTAGAGTTCTGTAATGTTTATTTCAAAAGTTTAAGATAATTATTATTGAGCTAATAAAGATAGGAATACTAAACATTAAGTGATACTTGTTACAATGTACAAATGAAAACTGAACACTAATTGAATAAGCCGTTTCAAATATTAGCCCTCACAAACATACAGACGAGTAGACAGAATTTTATTAAAAACTTTTATTCCGATTCTTGTAAATCCTACAATAGTTTTTCTCATTTATTCTCCATGTAATAACACATAATTAAGAACTTTTTTTAAAGAAGAAATCAAAATTTAAGTAAAAAAATATTGTTCGCTACTTGAAATCTTCGCGGAAAAAAATTGCCTATTTCCAATGTTGGTCTTGGGAGGGTTGGTCACCCCTAATAACAGAGTAGGCTCCAAGCCCATCGGTGAGGACGTATAATGAGCTGATGACCAATGTTGGTCTTGCTTCGCCACTGACTTGCATAGATATATGAATGAGCTACGCCTTCTTACTAGAATTATGAAACGAGTGATCTTATGTTTTTTTTTTATCTTTTTTTTTTTAATGATCTATGAACAAAATTAAACTATAACTTTTAATAAATCAGTCTCATCAACCAGTCAATTGTTAAATTTGTAATGATATATTATTGTGTTAAACGACATTCGATCCATTTAACATACTGTACATGTATATAGTATGTTCATATATTGACTATGATGAAGTCAAACACCAGTACAAAATCATTATCCACTTGAGTTATTCGGGTTACTTGTTTTTGTAGGGGCAGTAATTGATGTATGCGACATTAAATTAAAGTCATGTATGTATGTAAATTGTTGTCAAGCACAAAAATTTAAAAATAAAGATTAACTAACTTTGTTTTATTTTATTTAAATACAACGAAGTCTCGAGTAAAAGCTTACATACCTAATATTAATGTACTTACTATACACACTCAAATATATATTCTTTACATAATTTTTTTTTTAAATCTTAAGTCGAATCCGGAAACGGATTATATACTTTACTTCGTGACTGGCAAGTTTTTGTTAACCTTTAGAATACCGAGCGTCCGTCCTCGTTCGGCTTTTACAACTTAAGCTTTTTAAAGCTTCAGCTCGCCGCAGCGATTCACGGTTGTAAGGAGAATTTAAAATGAAACTTATCAGCTTGTAAAGCCTTTGATTAATTTCCCCGTACCTCCTCGCTTGCAAAACTTTACTTCCTTATTTTCAAAATATTTAATATTCGAATCTCGATATTGAAATGATGTTACCTAACTTTATGGCCGCGAATTGAATCTTAAAAGGTTTTAGAATATTTACTTGTGCCACTATATAGGAGCAACAAAAATTGTTCTTTCCGAGACATTTTAACACCATACAAAACTATCCCGGCTAACGTCGACTGCAAATTAAATATAATTGTTGAATGTAGACACAATTATTTTGTTAAACGTAATTATTTCGTTCGATATTCCAGAATAGAATAATCTTGAAGTAACTTTGTATTCTTATTTTGTATTAAAATGTGCTTTTGTTTCTTATTATTACGTTTAATCGTTACATTTCTTGTTCTTGCATTAACAGATGTTATCCACCAAACAGAAGTAAGGCCTCGCGTCCAAGGATCCGATAGAATTAAGCTGATTGAAGTGTTATCTTTGGTTAAGATAAGATTAACAACGAGATTTACTTACTGAAGTGAACTGAAAAGGAATAAATCTATTATTTTTATTAATTATCTTCCGTTACCTGTAGCTGTCCATGAGCGTCATGGTCACCCTTGTGATCTAGCCGTCCCATTTCCCCCCGTTTACCCCTTGATCTTATAAAAAAATAAATTCCTTTACAATATAATTTGATTATTACGTTACATTCCTTATTTATAACACATTATTAAATAACATTCCTATATTACTTTTATTATTAAATAAAGCTTCATAATAAAAGTCACACGAAAATATGAAGGAAGAAATCAAACGAATTATTTCGTGTAAATGAAAGTTGATTCGAAAAAACACGTCGATTGAATTCCTTTTGACTTGTACCATTCGTCGGTTGTTTAATTTAGCGCGCAAAACATTTTGTTGGACACAGAATTTTTGCTTTAAGCTTTTAATATTTAAATGTTGTTACAAGTTATCTTTATTTTATTTTGCCATTTCAATATTTTCTTTCATATTTATATTTGCATAGACATGGCGCAGTGACAACAAATCGAATTGAAAACTCTTTACTGTCATTCTGGTTTCACGGTAAATAGCCAGCCATACTTCATACTTACATACCAATATTCAACCACTTATATGTTAAATTAATCATAGTGTTTGCCTGGACACTGCTGAACATAGGCCATCCCGATGCCTTCCGTATACGACTTCCCGCCGTCCCTAATAATTTAATAAACGTTTAAATACTAACATATTCTCATTAATTTACTAATATTTCTTGTATCATTACAAATAACCAAATGATCAGATTCGCAACAACTTAATCGAATATCCTTTTCTTTAACCACTAAGCTATTGGCTATTTAATATGTATATATAATAAACAATTACTTTACAGCATAGTTGGAACAAATGGTAGCAGTAATTAATTTGTTCTCTATAGGTAAACTATAATACATCATGAGAGGCAATTTAAGTGTGGTCTCTTTGAAATATTGTACCTTCCACGATGAAGCCGAGCCATTAACGACGTGGCACGAGTAACTAATAGTATGGTTTACCTCTAACACCTTAAGTCGATGTTATAATTAGTTTCGTAATATTGATAGAAGTGTACAAATTTTAAAGGTAGAATATGGATGTCGGAGCTACATTCAAATGTTTATGTAAAATCTAACAACCACGTTCTAATTACTTTTGAATCTACACTTTAAACGTTGTTTTTTTTTATTTGTAACAGATTTCCTTCTTGTAAGGTTTCGTTGATTTCCCAAAGGGACAAGAAAGGATATTTCGTTACGATGACGACGGGTAAAACCGCCAGTAGAGGGCTAAGGCCAGAGCTTCGCTCGAGACTCATTGATGTGAGATATTAGAAATGACGCCTGTCACTTGTTTTATTTTACTTTGTAACACGAAGATAGAGTGCGACTAACTCTTTAGGCCTTGTTAAAATATGTAGTTAGCTACGAAGTAGATATAGTTAGTAATGCATACGATAACAGGAAACAACAATGCACTTACGTATCGGCCCACTCGAGAGTAATTACAAACTGTTATTACTTTTTGAAGTGA
>JAODUI010017056.1:0-10874 GCA_027563995.1 Papilio gigon | reverse complement strand
GTGAAACTGTAAATGCCTCTTAAAGGCAAACAGTGGCAATCCTGTCACAAAAAAAAAAAAAAAAAGCAGATATCTTTGGTGTTTTTGATCGGTGTTGCGTTGTTACATAGTCGTTGTGTAAATATTGTTTGCTTTCTTTCGTTGGTCGAGTCGTTTATATTGAACAAGTTTTGTAGGTTACCTGTGGTGTTAACAGTGGTGGTTTGTAGGTTAATTGTTGACTGTGGTGTTTCGAGCCGGATTTAAACCAGCGACCTATGGATACATATTATTACATCACTGACTGCGTGATTTTTACAGCAATGTAAATATAATTTAAGTTCAAACAATATAAGTATTTAACCCATTTGTCTTGATTAAGAACTGTGACTGCATGGGGGCGTCTGAATCACATTACGCAGTCGTTGGCACTTCGTTACAGCCGAATTTACTAAACACTTTAAAAAGGAAAGGTGACAATGTACATTTTTTGTTACTTTGATTTTTTCGAGCTTTGTGTAATTCACTAATATTTCTTGTAACATTCCAACTAAATTATTGCGATATGGGCGAATGGCTGCATTCGAACTCTCGACCACGTGATCGGAAGTTCATACCCACGTCCGTTATTTTATTGGCGGTATACAAATAAAAATACGTTTGTTTTGATGATAAATTTTTATTCATTTATTTGATCAAGATATCGTGTTAAATGAACTAACCATAAATGCAAACTGACTTTATACAAGTATTTTAACATATCCAAAGGAACTTGATAGTATATAATATATTCGAATAAAGATATAATAAATCGTGTACCGTGAAAGGGTAGGTAGTAATATATTATGTTTGTACGTGTTACAATGTTGAATTTCAATACGGTTCTTGTATGGTGATAAAATACGCGCTGTCTGCATGCCTTTATCATTCCGAATGGACTCGTTCCTATCTTCACACATATAACAACGGACTGGGCAAAACGCCCTTGTATCAAATATATTAAACTACTTTTCGTGCGAGGTAAAGCATCACAGATGTGTGACACTTCGTTTAACTTCAACGTCTTTGTAAACGAGCAATGACACAAAAAACTACTCGAAGCGATTATGCAAGTAAGCTAGTTTAGAAATTATTATTCGATCTTCAGATAGACATTGACGTTGACAAATCCTGTCTTTTAATAGTCAAAGGGTTTTATAATAGAATACTAGATCGCAACATAACTCATTGCCCGCGCAGCCTCGCTACGGAGATAATAAAACAATAATATATCTCAGACACTATGATAAACGAGAATTTTTTATATTATAAAACATTAAAATATCTATCTGCGGGAACAAAACAATCGTTGAATAAAGTCTGGTACACACTTTATGTTTTGACATAATCAGACTTCAGTTTAAACAAAGTGTGTAGCCGTCTTGAGATGTAATTCTGGTTTGCAATTAAAAATCCTAACTGACTGCAATAATTAATTAAAAAGTAGCTAATAGACAGTATTATAATTATGAAATTACATGTAAATCATCAACCTGCTCTTTTCCCTATGGAGGGTTGGCACAGTACGTACTCGTCTATACGCCTCGGTCAGCTGTCTCTAAACTCACTCACTTCTTACTCATATCCTCTTTTACACAATCCATCGACATCTTCTTTGGTCTTCTTGCACCTTATAGCCATCCACATTTAATGTCCTCACCTTGGTGTATACCTGCTCATCATCTCTTCGCATAACATAAAAAATTACATGTTAATATAGCCTCTTTTTCCTCCTCAATCGTCACAGCTAATGAAGATTAATGCTCCCACAGATAATTATAAAGACGGGATGAACTGCGGGCAATAAATTAATTATTTCTTTACCTTTATGTAACTCGACTAATTTGGCCGAAATCATTTATTTTACAATCTCAACAACAGAGATAAAAAAGTTATAACCACATTTATTTATTAGGCATAAGTCTAGGGATACTGAGAAAAAAACAAATATATGTTTTTGTACAAATTTTCCAGCAATCCAACGGTATGATAATATTTTCTAACTTGCTTAAATTACGTTAATAATTACAGTGTTATCGCATTCATTACCAGTGTGGCGAAAATGCAGGAGAATTGCAGAAAAGATATGAATACGGTTGCATTTTGACTCTGATTAAAAAAGCAGATGCTCTGGATATGTGACGCTCTTGGATTCCTGACAAGTACATGACTATGATAACGCAACATGACTCTTGCAGATGTTCACGTTGTGTTATTATTATAATTATAGTCTAGTATAGTGAGTACAGTATAGTTTAACCTCTACTCTATCGCTCCAGTACAAATGGTAGATCACAAAAATTTCTTTTGATAACATCACCTTTTTACAATGCATTTTTGAGTTTTTTTTGACTAAATTTTTTTTAATTCATACACACAATTCTTTAGTTTGTGCAGTGGTGGTCTTAACTGCAACAATTTATCTAGTGCTGTAGTAAATTACCATGCTAATTGGGGTATGCGATGCGGAAAAACCGCCGCGGGCGCTCCGAATAAATTAGACGAGCTTCATGCCGTATGTAAAACTTTTATTTTTGATTTACGTTATTTACTAATAGTTTATTGTTCAGCGTGACCAAATAAACAAATAAATGTGTGTAGAACAGTATACTACTTATGAAAACGACTTAACTCACGTGCAAATCGGTGTTGGTACCGACTAGTTTCGAGTCCATCGGGGGGCTCTTCTTCAGCGTGTGGGATTGGTAGTACAGCGCGTTGACGGCTCGTCCCGTTATAAGTAGTTTTGTGAAACTTTTCGTAACTTTTTTGAATTTCTCTAGTGACATATTAATAGTGTCTTAAATTCTACACACACCAATTTAGAGTTCCGTCTCAGTAACATATGCTTCAAAACGTCGATAGTACAAATAGGGTCCTTCGCGGTATTTTAAATATAGAAAAATCGCTGTGTTCCTTGCCACCTAACAAATTCCGGTCTTCATACAAATAACCAATTAGTTAGCAATAAATTGAGTTAAGGACATGGTAATATGGTAGCCGTGTACCACTGACTGACATTTATCATACGAACGGTTTCCGAGTGTACATTACAAAAATATTTCAAAAAATAAGTATAAATGAATTAGACTGAAGTCTCACTACTTTGTTTGTTCTTGTGTCAATAATAAAGCTTTCAGAGTTAATTTCGCTTGACTCATTAAGCTACACCGAGTTAACATAATAAAGCCGATTTTACATTGACTGGCTGCCCCGCGGGAAATCATTCAGCTTAACCCAGTAGTAAACTAATTCAATTCATAGCGTACCTACTTACTTTAAATTTTAAAACTCTTTGAAAGGCTTTTTTCACTCAAGTTATGTTTCTATCCTAAGTAGAGTTCCCTCTACTTAGGTTAGAGTTACGATTAGACTCGATTTATTATTGAAAAAAAGTCTCTTATTATTGTTGTTAAAACGTTAAGAGAGAATCTTAGAATCGATGATCTGTGAAATACACTCAAGGTCTGTTTAAAGTTAGAAACCGTCTGTAGCTTTTTATTGGTTTCGATAACCCGTATCTTATTTTAAAGAGATTGGCAAGATTAGAAAGCGCCAAAAGCCTAACGGATCAGAGTTCGGTTTTCCAATCACATGGTCGAGAGTTCAAAACCCGCCATTTGACTATTGTAAATCATATCCTAGCACAAGTCTAGAACTTAGTTGGAGTGGTATAAAAATATTAGTATATTAACAAAAATCTGCTAATATATTGCCAAAAAAAAATTAAAAGTGAAGTTTTCTTCAGTTTTTTTTATTAGATGCTTAGATGTACAACCGGTTGTTATGGTTAAGATTCAGATTAAAGCAAGATTAATGATTTCGTAACGTTAGACAACGAGGTCTTAATGAGTGTGTAATTAAAGAGAATAATTTAATGATACCTATTTCGGGTCGTAAATTATCTGGAATTATTATACTATAATTAGTTTTGTGCAACGAAGATATATAGTCTGACCAGAAATGTAAAAACTCACGTAATATTGCGGATTTGTTTGTGTACATTGGATTGTGATCTATATGATAGAAGCCGATTGAAGCATCCCCAAGTTAAGACTTTACTAATCATTTTGTTACATCTTCGAAATACAGTTTCATTTACATCATCGCGATTAATTTAAACAAAAGGCCGTAATGTATTAAAAACGTAAATCTTTAATGAATTCAAAAAAGGTTAGACTATCTTTTAGGTGTTGATAGGTTGATGCTTTTTTTTTTTAAATTGAAATAAAACTCAAGCATTCTTTGTAGCAAAATAACACTAGCATCTTACCTTAGACAGATTTGAAAATAATCTTAAAATATCGGCAGCGGCTTCGAATAGGCCATTAATTTTAAAAGGCAGGCTCTGTTGGAATTGACGTGTACTTTATGTTCCGAACTTGAGAACCTAATTTAATGTAAGAACTTTATTTTTTTTTAAATATAAGCAGATTTCTGTTAATTTACTAACAATTTTTTTTACCACTCCGACTAAGTTTTAGTCTTAAGACGTGGTTTACGACAATAATAGGACGGGGTTCAAATTCTCGACTACTTGATCGGGAATCCCGTACCCTTAACTGAAACGCTAGTGGTGATTTTATTTCGTAACTATTACACGATAAATGTATTTTTTTAGAAATTGTTAACTTTAAAATCTTTTTAATTACCATTCATCTATTTTAAAGTTTAACACATACACCAGTGCATTATTGTATTTCACATTATTTGGTATAAGATATTACAAAGCACATGAGTTTTAAGTGTCCATCTTAATCAGATCATTAGTACAAGAATATTTTCATTTTTTAAGACTAAGTACAAAGATTACTGTCTGGAATTGCGTAGACTAGTACGTTGTTTTTTTAGGTTCCGAGCCGAAGTCTCGAGAAAAAGCCAATATAAGTATAATCAAACGTTAATTTATCGCTAAACGATGTCTTCCAAACTTTCATCATTCATCAAACTTGACACTAATTTACTTTTAAAACTCTTGATATCGACGGCCTTTTTTTAAAAAAAAGTAACTCTCAGAGCTCGTAATAATTAGAAACAACCGAAACTGTAGCGCAGCCTCCGTTTAATTAATATCCCCGGGAGATAAGGCGAGATAAACAACATCTCCAACAGGCTAATTAACATTTTTTTATGAATAATGCAGGAAATGAAGGAATACAATTTACATTTTTAAAATATCAACAAAAGGAAAATGTTAGACATCGTTAAATTAAATTAAATTTTTGTTTTATTTTTTTTAAAAAAGCAGATATTGTTTACAATATTCAAATGCCGGGGCATTCTTTATTTATTGAGTTATTTTGGGTGAAATAAACTATTTTTCATTACTTTCATTTTTCATTTCTATTTTACAAGAAAACTATTAAATGTACGTATTCACAAATAGTTAATATTCTTTTCAGTAATCTTGTGTCAGAATGTCCTGTTATGCCATAGTATGAAATACAAATTTTTGCTTTTGAAAAATATATTTTTTTTTCTTTAACTTATTAGTGTACTTATGTTTATGTGTGGGTGCGTGTAACTGTGTTTGTGTGTACAAAAGAAGAAATTTATTGTACATATACTGATATTATGAATGTGGGAATCTAAGTGGAATAATAGACGTTTCTTAGAAGATATTTATTGGAACATATGAAGAACACAAGCTACCAATTAAGTTTTTTTTAAATACCACGCGAACGCAATCACTTGCCACAGATGATATAGTAAATAAAATATTATTTCTTTAAATTTCACAATGCTAAAACGGTGCAGTGGACATGTTCGGAATTAGAACAGTAATGCAAGTGTTTGCGTTATTTAATTATTTTTGTAAAAGTATAACAAAGTGTTGTCACGTATTTTAGATACGTAAATAAAACTAATATAACATAGGGAATAACATGAAAGCAATTGCTGTCACTACGCGCTTCTATTCTGACAAGAGCTCGCTGTAAGCAATTCAAAAGCACTTCCCCGCCGCTCTACAATGAACTCCCGTTAACATTGAACCATCACAGCGCAGTTATGGAAATAAATGGTGCCGCTTGGAAAATTTTATTTGATTTTAATCGGCAGAAGTTATCACACTATTCAAACTGAATATTTTTTCTATCACGCTAGCAACTAATACATAGAAATGTGTTATTTTTTTCCAGTACTAACAGATTTTTTTAAATGTACTAACATTTCTTTTACTACAACAAATAAGTTCTAGGCTCGTGCTAGGATATCAGCGTCGTATCAGACACATGCCCCCCACTGTTGACCGTAGGTCTCTCCCAAAGATCGATCCTTGGCCACCCTCTTCCAGGATACTCCCGCAAACTTGGCCAGATTGTCGGTCCATCTTGCGGGTTACCACGCTAGGATATGGTTTACAACAATAGTCGAATGGCGGGATTCGAACTCGAGACCACGTGATTGGAAATCCGTGCCCTTAACCGTTAGGGTATTAGAGCTTGAAATAAAAAGAAGTACAACTTCTTTTCATTTCAAGCTCTAATACATACTAAAATAATTTGATTACAACGAATTATTTGAATGAATTGGGAGTCAGTCATTAATAAACCCAAGTCTTTAATAAAGTAAACAATAATTAATTATAAAAAAAATAACTCTCGTTGTAATTAAGCCGATGATCTTTGCTACAAGAGTCTTTAGAAGTTGAAAGCAATGCAAAGAAATTCGAAAGTAAAATATAAATGTTGAGAAATTTTCAGAAGTGTTTGCTAATGACGGCATCGGATTACGAAACGTTTAAGATTAAGGGAACAAAGTTAAAATATGATTTTGAATATTAATTGAGTATACACATATATAATCGTATTAACTTTCTTTTTGTAATAACAGCTTTGTGATGGATGTGCTCTTTTAATTACAAAAACAAGAAACGCAATTTTATTTAAATACTACATTTTTACATTCTAGTCACCATTTCTGGTAAGCTTGAATAAATTTGTGTTAGGACATCGTTTACGATTATAGTCGAATGGCGGGATTTGAACACATGACCGCTAGATCGGTAGTCCGTTCCCATAACCATTAAGCTATTGGCGCTTCAATTGTTTCGTAATGTTGTAGATAGACGTTATAAAGATAAAATAGGATATAGTATTAAGTATCTTCAGTTTTAATTGAGCAATAAATTTATGTGTATAGGAAAAACTTGACTGTCACTTAAACTGTAATAGTTCTCAGTTTTACGTACTTTTTAAATTGTACAGTGCTGTTCAGTTAAAACTGAAGATGTGTAGGAAGTTTTAGAGACGTAACACGACCTATCAAAAAAAAATATTCTTCTCCATTACGTTTACGTCTGTCGGAAAATGTAACACTTGTGTAAGATATAATACAGTGTGTTGTTTCAACGTTGGTTTCTACAGGGTGTAGGAGTGTTGTGAAAGCAAATCGTTGTACAGTTCATTTGCATGTTTACCGAGAGCATTGTTACGCACACCTGCGCCTCCGCGCCTTAACTTCTTTATTTATGACAGCCGAGACATAAATCTAACAAGTAATCCTCTCGTAGCTTATGTTCAAACCGAGAAATTATTCACGAGGAGTCTCACAAAAAAAGTACTTATTTCATTAATCAGTGATACTACTTATACCGACATCTTGGAAGGTACAGTCGGGGAACCTGGCGGTACTCCACCTTAAATCTGGTAGTCGTTTGAACGTTTCATACGTATTGACATATTGACGTGACAAAGTAACCAAAAGTACGGAGCTTTTACTTGTATCCGTACGGAAAAATCATTATTATTCAAACAACTCAATGCTACCTAATTTGTAGAAGGGGCTGAATTTATTTTACAGCTAGGTAAAAGGCGTTTGTTCTGGAAGTAGAACACTGCGAGTGGCCCTGATTGTATCTTGAATATTTTTGTATTGTAAAGATAGAGCTTAAAAGCATTGGCATAATAGATTTCCGATGAAAATCGGTTTAAATTTTGTATAATTGTAATTTTTACCAGAAGTCCGTAATATTATATTTTCCATTGAAATTTTAATTTTATCCATGAAAAGTCAACGCTCGTCCGTATAAGTGAAGTAAAAATATTATGAGAAGTAACATTGGTAGGAAAGGAGTGTGTTCCTACGAGCAGAAGATAAACAAGAGGCAGCGAAAAGCGGTTCATTTAAATATCTCGTCGGTGGGAGTTGTTTTAAATTTAGAATGTAGATCTTGCATGCCTTCAATTTGCTTTAGTATTCGCTTCGCTTCTGTCGGTACCGGCGATGTTGTGTAGCTGGCTCTTAATTATATCGATTCTTTGCTTTGACTTCAGACTCGTTCTTCGTTATTTGTTTTGTTATCAAATCTGTTTTGTTAAGTAAACGATCGAGCACTTTAATAAATTTAATTATTATTAACTAGGTCATATGACTATGATATCGTCATGGAGGACCATATATTACTGAGATTAAAGGTGACCGCATTTATTGTTTTCCACTATATTACAATAATGGCTTTGTAATCTTTTTTTGTTAAAGGTAAGATAATAATTTTAAAAAATGTTTAGCTTTATCAAATACTTGTACAAGACGGTTATAAATGTTAGAAACTTTTTACCCTCATGTCACTTTAGAAGCTGTACTGTAAAGGTCGCCAACAAAAGTAATATAAAGTTAGAAGTATTGCTATCAACAGCCACGCTTTTCGGGTTTTGATTTTTCTTATAAAGTTGGTAACATTATAACAATACATTTGATACTTGAATCTATACAAGGGACCTTTCATACTTGGATGCCTTTTATAATCTTTTACAGCCTCATTAAATAATTTAAACTTTTATGAGACATTATTATAACTAAATAAAAAATAAATATATTCACGTACTTCTAAAATAATACCAGACTCTGTTACGGACCCAACTCATTGTTTTTACACATTAGTATATTTTTGTTAATTTACTAATATTTCTTGTTAACATTTCAAGTAAGCTTAAAGCTTGTGTTAGGATATGATTCACGACAATAGTCAAATAGTAAGATTCGAACCCACCACCACTAGATCGGTTGTAATCCTTTACCTTTAGGCCAATAGCGCTTCATTAGGCTATCGACTGTCATATTGACTACAAGCTAACATAAGCTTGTCACACTTTATATGCTGGACATATAACACAGTAGACAAATCTGTTTGGGATGTAGCGGATTATGCAGAAAGTTCGGCCTCAGTCGCACTACAAAGTTCCACAGCTCGGCTAGTATTTGAACAAGGAACAGATGTGGTTTTGACCACAGAGTATTGATTGTCTCCACTCGCGCCTGTGCCCACTCTATTCTGTTATGTACTCTATGGTTCTGTGTATTAGGTTAAATACACGTACAATTAAATTTGTCGTTTATTCATAGTTTAAGTGTATTCTAAATCTATAATTGTAATATAAATTTGATACATTGAAGTGTCTTAAATCATCAATTTAAACTCGCACGTCATTTAGTTATAATTACAAAAACCGAAAAACTCGCTCAATGCAATAACATTTTTTTTAGATCAAGATTTTGTCAGATTTTTGTTAAGCTACTAATATTTCTTGTTACCACTCCAACTAAGCTAGAGGCTTGTGCTCACGGGATTCGAACTCGCGACCACGTGATCGGAAATCTGTACCCTTAACTTTTAAAGTGACAGGTAAATAAGTGAATTCAATTAGTTTCTTATTTCTACTATCTTTGTAAAAGAAACGAGTCTCAGCGGAACTGATTTAATCATGATTACTAGATAAATCATAGAGCAGTTCTCCGACGCCGAACGCCGGCGGTCGAACGCCAGCAGTTCGGCTACGTTTCATTAAGACTCGACTTCAATTTAAATTATTCAAGCAATTGTATAAGTTCGTGGAACAGTTTCGTTCCATATTCAAAGTTTTGAATGTTCGTCATGTTCTAAACTTTCGATGCTCCATACTATTGTTTGACGGCATTAGTTACTTTGAGTCGTGGCATGTCTCGGCTGGAATATACTCTTGTATGTGCCGTATCTATAGTATTGGCACATTCACTATATTATATAGATTACTAACGATATAAATGTAGAGAAAGGATTAAGATGACATATATGTTCACCGGGATAAAATAAGGTTAAAATGGTAGTGTTTAACTTAATTAAGCAATCGAAGCGAAGTAAATGGAGATTCATATCCAAATCATAGTAAAAAAAAATCATATTTCAAATATGATTTTCAGTTATCGTGTATATTCGTGTAATCTTCTATCTCAACAACACACTTAAATTTGCTTATAACTTATTCAAGTTGTTCAATTTAATGGCGCCTGAGTTACACGAAAAATAAATCAACACAACCTTTAGTAAGACTGTTTAAAAATAAAAAACTTTTCTACAAGATGACAAATAAGTTTACCTAGTACTATATTGTAAAAATGACTTAAAGCTTGCCACACACCTTCTGTTTGAAATAAACAGTTGATTTGTACAGTTGAACCTTACGTGTGTGGCGGGTTTACGATACATCTGTTATAACGACCAAAGGCCTCGGCAGAATGCGGAGTAAAAAAGACTATCGGTTATTACGACAGATTATTCCCGGACCCATGAATGTTCTTTTAACCGTTTTTTTTTCTATATCTTGTTACAGATTTGAGAGCTTGCTTGACTTCTAGGTACAATTTCCTTTAGCTAACATTATGAAGGAAGCAATTAAAATGACTGACACGGAGTTCATTTGTGAAGCATGCAAAACATTTTCTTCGCAGAGAGGTCGGGAATGCGAATATAATACGATGGTCTATGGCAGTTATTATTTTTAAACAAGTAAACATTTTATAACTTATATAACTTATAAAACGGCTTAACTCACGTGCAACTCGGTGTCAGTACCGACTAGTTTCGAGCCCATCGGGGG
>JAODUI010017055.1:0-10945 GCA_027563995.1 Papilio gigon | reverse complement strand
CACCGAGTTGCACGTGAGTTAAGCCGTTTTATAAGTGATATAGTGAAATGTCTCACGAAAGTTTTAATAGTTTAATTTTTTTATAAGCAAAATTTTACCACATTTTTTTTTAAATTTGTAACTGTCGACCAGCCGATCATAAATCCGTATATTTAACTATTAGGCTATTAGTTTTAATTAGCAGTGCATTATACTGCAGCTGGGACACGACTTTGTCGCTTTAATATTAAACACGGTAAGATCAAAGTATATTTGAATTATCGAAAAATATAAAACCTGTTAGGAAGTGAGCTCTAGCTTCTTACTTCTTAATAGGTTTCCATTGAAAAAAAGTCGTAATTTATTTAAAAGGTGGCAAATTTGAAAAAAAATATGGGTCTTAATAATCAAGTCAAAAACGTTTCTAACAACTACAAGCTTTGTAAAATTGATTATTATTAAATTGAATTATCTGATATGACACGGATCTGAATTGTCTTTGGATGTCTTTTATTGTATGATCATACAATGTATGGAAGGCAGTAGGTCACAAAACTCGCAAACAATTATCCGCAAGCCCATTATGTGGGGTTTTGCAAATAATTTATAGACGCGTTCAAATGTCGTTGAATGTCGAGGATTACCTCGTGGACCTTTACAAGACCATATTGTTTAACTTTAGTTTAGATTTACTAGCGACTAGTTCCTGCCCGCGACATCGTCCGCATGAAATGGTATACATCGCAATTTCTTACAATAGACATGGAATTGACAATGTATAAATAGAGTAAGATATATGTATATAAAGAGCGTCGGTGGCGCAGTTGTTAACCTGACCGGACTGGACCATACTCGACATTGTCCAAGTTCGATTCCCGTCAAAAACCAATGTATTCGATTTTCCAATTCCGTGTGTACACTCAAGGTGAAGGAATACATCGTGATGCCTGCACATATCTGCGAAGAAAATTCAAAGATATGGTTCAACACGCACCGGGCCAGCGTGGTTGACTGTGGCCAAGTCACCCCTAATAATGGGTAGGCTCCGAGCCTCTCGAGGACATGTAGTGAGCTGATGATGATAACGGGGATATAAAGACCAAGCTATAATATATGCTGGCATATAATTCATATACGTTTTGCGTTATTGTGACGCGGTGATAAGGTTTTCAATGAAGGCTGTATTGTTTGCATTTGTACGAACATTTTTGCGTATATTAGTTTAAAATTTAAACAACTTCTAAAAGACATTTAACCAATAGGCTAATTGTTTAGACAGATTTGTTACAATTTCTTATTTCTATTGAATTCGACTATATCATCATCGACCTGCCCTTTTCTCTACAGAGGGTCGGCACAGTATGTACAGTTCCATACATTGCAGCCGTCAATCTGCATTCACACTTACGCATAATCTCTTACACACAATCCATCCACACCTTCGGTCTTCCTCTACCTTTATAGCCTTGAATTCGACTATATAGTTGTGTTTTTAAATAGCATTGCCTTTGAATGACTTTAAGCAAATACGTTTATTGAATGACTGAATGGTTTTGGAGTAGAAAATATTTAAAATTCATATATCTATCAGTGCGATCGCTCGCAACTGGTTCACGAGGGCAAGCACACATTTAACTATCAAATGGATAGAGCGGGCAAATTGACATCGGACAGCTCTAAAACAACAATAAGTTTGCTCGGTATCTAGACTCTGGAATTTTTGAACAGTTGACGTATTATATGATATTCACTCAATATAACGTCGAAATTTATTGTCATTACTTTGTTTTTTAAACATTGTTACATTAGTCTAATAGTGAAGAGTACGGGCTACCTTGCGGTCGTCAGTTCGAATCTCGTCATTCAACTATTATGAACAATATCATAATACAAGCTTTTTCAAGCTTGTCAGGAGTGACTTCAAAAAATATATGCACATTAAAAAAAATAACTTAAATATTAGATCTGTATCTGGGCCAAATTTTATGCATTACCAGAAGCCTTGGATCTCCAACTTCTAAAATACATTTAAATTTTCGCATTTCTGTTAGTACCTTTAGATATTGGTCACAAAGTATCTGTTGTGACCAGAAGAAGATTTATAAATATGTATAAGTCAAAATGTTCGTAAGACACAGAATTCTTACCACGATTAGCCTCTTTGAGCTCCCGATATATCAACACAGCATGTGCCATGGTCACGGTCACGGTCAGCATGTTAGTAAAAACTACGAAAGTATAAAATTATGTATGATTCAGTTCAAAATATTCAATACACGTTTCCCAAACAGACCTACTGTGGCCGAATAAATCTTTATTAAATAGACATAATCAAGTTGTAAAACCGGTTCAATAGAAAGCAATAACATATTAGATGTTCTAGAAAATTAAATGAAGGGGAAACAAAGCTTTTTATACTTTAAAAAATACTAGACCAGGTGACTCTGTTCTCACGGAATTAAAAAAAAAGTATTCACTACTCTTTATCCCTGTGTGTTCTTCCAGATTGTGTTCTCTATTTGTGCCAAATTTCAATCCGTTTTCAATTCACGTAATAACAAACAATGACCCTATAGAAACTATCGCTTTATAATATTAACAAGTAGAATTATTTATAAATTATTTTTACTACACTACTAATACTGCTTAACACGTTTTGGCATCATTTTTTCGTACAATGTATTATCGACCCGCTCCGTGAGATGTTAGAGCGACACGCGGTCCTTTAGACCCCACCTCCTATAACAAAGTTATGCCCTTCGCACTACAGAGAAGTACACGTCTTTCCTTGCCGTATAGCGAAATTGCATTAGGGATGATTTAAACCCCGTTTCGCAGCGAACGTAGTAACTCATTTGCACTCACTCTGAAGAAAAATCCCCGACGGGCTCGGAACTAGTCGGCACCGACACCGATTTGCACGTGAGTTAAGCCGTTTTATAATTAGTATAGTGTCATGTCTTACGAAAGTTTTTTAATTTGAAATTATTTTTATTTGATATTTTTAATTCGTTTTCTAAAACTCAACTAATCGAAAAGAAACACCCGATTTATCGTATAATGAACGATAGATTCCATTTATTCCTTTTTTTTTTAAATAATAGATTTTTGTTAGTTTAATAACATTTTTTGTAACAATTCCAGATCAGCTTGAAAAAAATTAAAATAGCAATCGGTATTACGGATAGCTTATTGGATTTTGAATTTTATAAAAGGTATACAAATATACAATTGTAATTAAACAAAGGAACAAAACATTTGACACACGCAAGACAATACGCGCCCACTCATGTCAATTCATTGTTTATTTGTGTTCAAAAAAGGACGACGTACACATCGGAATGCACGAGTGAAATCAACTATGTACTTGAAATATATTTTACAATATCTATATCAGCGCCAATAGCCTAATAATCAAGGGTACGGATTTCCAACCACATGGTCGAGAGTTCGAATCCCGTCATTCGACTTTTGTAAACTATATCATAGCAGAAGCCTTGGAGTGGTCAAAGAAATATTAGTAAATTAACAAGAATCTGCTGATATTTAAAAGTAAACATAATTCAATCTTACTAATATACTGCGAAATTTTATAGATGAATATTTATAAGCAGGTAACTGCAAAAAAGCTGTAGAAATCTGGATAAAATTTGGCACAAAGATACGAGTAGATTACTGGCTGGAAAATTCGATGCGGACGTAATCGCGGGAAACAGCTAGTATAGTAACATACCTTGTTGTTGTGTTAATAATTGAAACGAACCTATACTTTGTTAGTAATAAATCTTTTACGGGCAGAATTTAAATAAATACGACCGTATAAATTTAATTAGAAATTCCTACTACTAGTAAATTGATATTATTTCAAACATATTTATATTATTTAATGTAATTAATATAAAAAAGATAAATTACCAGGTATATATTAATGTCTGTATACAAATAAATTGTTTTAGGTCAGTACACGCCTTTATTTTAGATCATTGAACGCATGCACTCAAACCAACATATCTCTTACACTCCAATAACAATCTATGTACCTTATCGACTTATGTTAAGGTTCATTATCGATTGAATAAAATTCAAACAACCGCAAACGATTAGAATCGTCCGCTCTCGATTCGCGAAGGGACACGCAACGGTAAATTGTAACGGTAACAATTAAAGTTACGATTTTAAATATCGAATCGCAAAATTCGCCTCATTTAAATTAACGTACAACGCATATGCAAGTTCGTTTAAAAATAAACACACAAATAACACAGATAAAATATACCTTAGTTCGTATCGATGTATCGATACTCCACGAAATCGATTATCGATGTAACACCGTGCGTGGTACACAAAAACGAACCCAATACGTCCGACTGCGCGTACCAAACGCACATGCGACTGCGCTGACCCACCCAACACTAATGCTATGAACACAATAGCATCGTCCAGGAAAACCTCCGGTGAATCAGTCCCAAGGGCTTAGATTATTATTGCGCTCACATTTACGGCATTCGAAGCTTAGCACGTCCCTGTTTTATGGGGTACGCGAGTTAAGGAATTTGCTTACAAAAGGAAAACTTCGTCGGCTTCATTCCACTGTCAGATTGTTGACATTCAATTTGTGAAAATTTCACGTTTTTCGCTCTTTCTTTTTACTGAGAGTCGATGAACTCTGTACTCTGCTGCTCTACGTTATGGACACGTTGCCTTTGACAGCAGTTTTCTTTACTGAACATATTTTTACACTATTGATATGGTCGAATTCAATGGAAATGGGAAATTATATTTATATACTTGTTGACAATGTGTCCATCAGCTCACTTTACGTGCTTATTGAGGGACCACAGTCAACCACGTTATCCCCTAGCGGGTTAACTTTACATATCTTTAAATTACTTCGCAGATATATGCAAGTTGTAAGAACATCGAATAATACACAGTATGGCGGGGATCGTACCCAGGACGTGTAGATTACAAGTCAAGTACTTAACCACTGAGTCACTGATGCTCTTGGAATAAGTACACTAATTAAAAACTGGTACTTAATTAACGAAACTTTATTGAAAGAACATTATGAAATGCACTGAGAACACCTCCATACATGATAGGCGATTAGTCGTGTTAGTTTGTGAACGTTTGATATCCGCCATTTTGGCGCTGACGGTCTCGGTTGGTAGAGGTGGTGACGATTGAAACTAATAATGGGGATAGTATTAACTGTCAGTAACGTCAACAGACGCGTTTAAATTAGAACAAAACAAAAGCTGTCGTTTCCAAGAAATGACCTGTCAATAACTATATCAGTAAGTAGTCACTTTTTTTTTGTTTGGAATGTCTAGTTCCTTTTATCGTATTAGATACATCTGTGTTATAATTGACAATGTATCTGGCATTCTTGTTTGCATTGCATACTTTAAGGAATACTGTTTAATAAGTTATAGCTTTGTTTATTTTTAAATTCTTCAATTCGTGTACCGTGCAACCGTGGCGTCTTCATAGCATGGGTCTTTGTCCGTCCGTGTTGCCATGCAAGGCACGTAAACGGCGCGGCGGCGGCGCGGGGGCGGCGCGGGCACTGTCAGAGAACAGCTTTGATAATGCCAACACGGAACACACTGCTCGATTCAGTTCCGTAATTATACCGCGACAAAAGCTCGATTGTGTTCCGGATATAAAATGTTCAAACTAGGAACACAGCGAGCTATCTACGAACAATCTCTATTTTGTATGTTCTGTTACACTAAAGCTTCGTTAAGTTATGTATGTTAGATGAAATGAACCTACATGACAAAAAATCATCATCAACCTGACATTTTACCTGCGTAGCATCAGCACAGTATGTACTCTTCTGAACTCATAAACGCATATCCTCTTTCACACAATCCACACCTTCTTCGTTCTTCCTCTACCTTTATAGCCATCTAAATTACAAATAATGATAATACTATGGCAATAACAAATATCATTTCTTACGGAACCGCTAGAGGGCGCGGATCTGCAAGCATCTTTCGCCACATTATACGCCAATAGTCTAATGGTTAAAATACGGGTCACGTGGTCGTGGATTCGAATTCCATCATTCGACTATTGTAAACGATATCCCAGCACACGCGGAGAGCTTAACGGGGTAAAAAAAAATATTAGTAAATTAACTAAAATCTGCTAACATTTTTTATCATGAAAAACAAACGAGCCATTTAATCTGTCTACCGGAAGGATGTTATGTAGGAAATCTAAATTCAATAACACAAATTAAAATTCTCTATTTAAAAGGTTGTTCGTTAATTCAGATTGAGTTTATATAAGGTTTTCCTTCTAATATATATTAAATAAAAACAATACATTAATCTAATTGGTTGCAAACCATACAAGAATATCAACTCATGTATGGGTTACATGAGTTGATATTCTTTTCTTAATATTAAATTCGAAAGTGCATTGTTAGTAACTGAAACGTCTAAACTAGACGGATTTGGATGAAATTTTGCCTAGACATAGACCTAGGCTACTGTCTGGATAAACGCATAAACTACTTAACAAGTTTTTTTAACACCGCGCACTTGAAGTCACGTGTGGAGGGCGGGAAGTCATTGCATTCTGCGGAAGCCATTGTGGAAGGCCTATGTCCAGCTGTGGGTACAGGCTTTTGATGATGAATCGGTTAAAGCTAATCTATTGCTAATAAAAATGAATTGCTGTTCGTTAGTCTCGCTAAAACTCGAGAACGGCTGAATGCATTTATCTTATCTTGGTCTTGAAATGTTCGTGGAGGTCTAGGGAGGTTTAAATGGTGAGTAAAATTAGAAAAACTCCCGTGAAAGCCTTAAAATAGCCGTTTTCTATTTCCCATAAAAGCGTTTATTTCCGAGGGGGAAATGTTTTTTTTTTTGTATTTCGTAATAAATTCAAAAATTTGTTTATTTATTGCCTTTAAGGTGAAACAGAGTTCGCGGGATCAGGTAGTTATTTATATAATGTACATAACAAAGATGTAGTTATTAGATTGATTTCGAATATTACTTATTCAGGAAGACGACATCACGTATTGTGACACAGATTCTATACGCTCTCGATTGTGTTGCGCGTTTCCATTGTCATACATCTACGAACATCATTTCATTTTTACTTTAGTTTTACTATAACATACTTTATAAGTATATTGCTGTCATATTAAAGAATGTCCTTAAGAACTTTGTCTTTATACTTTCTGTGAAAGGACGACGTTGAAAAAAAAAATTGATTTTAATTCTGTTACGATAGATGGCGTTGAAAATAAAATATTCATAGTATGTTCTGTGTTATATTGTATTAATAGGAAAAGATATAATAGTAGCCTAACAAGGCCTAACATTAATTGAATCCACGCCCAGGGATCCCCTGTATGATAACCACAAATGCGTTGTAGACTTTTAAGGACAAATAAGTTATATATGACGGAAAACAGACTGATAAGTCTTCGACATTTATTGGTTCGTGATATGAAAATGACTTTTTTATTAAATAATGGGGCAAATGATGTTGAGATCTTCATCATCGAGAGAGAGACAGCGTAATCGACGTCCATAGATATGCAATACTAGAAGAACCATAGACTCTTATCGATTATATTTCAGCCTGAGTGACAAGATTGTCTGTAAGCTAGTTTCATTGTGACCGGTAGTCTAGATCTTTTTAATGATATCCATATACTTCGCAAGAATAAAGGGATAATGACAGCAGAACATTTCTAACTGACAAAGGGTAAAAGCCTCAAAGCCTTTAAGAGTAGAGTGAACAGGCATTTGCTAAACTAGCGCGTATCATCTTTCTTCTACATCACCACTTAGTATGATTCGGAAAAGCTGTCTAACATTAGCTTATTTATCGTACAAAAAAAAATACTGACGTCCGCAATTCATCGTGTGATAATGGAAACAAGTTTTAATATGCAAATCAGTAAACAATAGCGTGGCGTCGTGTTTACACGTGCAGATTATTACATTATGCTATGTATACAAATTAGACGAAATAATACAAATATACATTCGGAAGACAATGCAATCTTTTATACAATTATACACTCTTAAATGTAAACAGTCTCGACAATGAAGTTAATTTTTTACAAAGTCATCAACCTACCCTTTTCCCTACGTAGAGTCAGCACAATGTACGACTCTACCATACATCTCTATCAGCAGTTATATCTGAATTTACACTATTCTTAAGCATATCATACACACAATCCATCTCCAGCTTCTTCACTCTTTCTCGACCTTTATAGCTATCCACGTTCAATTTCATCGCCTTCTTGTTTATGTGCTTATCATCTTTTCGCATAACATGTCCGTGTTATAATGTATATTGATCATTAAATTACAATATCAAGTAATAAAAATCTTTATTAACTATAAATCTTGTTACACACCTTCAATTTCAACTGCACAGTCGAACTGTACTTAAGTTATTAATTGTCAATTAAACTGTTCAGTTTTGTCTACACAAGTTAGTTCTAAATTTACAGTTTGATTGTTTAGTCAAAACTTAAGGTATGGATAACACTTGCAGTGTACTTTTTTTAAGTATGTAGATAAGGTCAAATTAACACGTTCGCTGCAGAACGAGGTCTAAATCATCCCAATTGCAACTTCCTTGTTGTGCGGCAAGGAAAAACGTGTACTTCTCTATATTGAGAAGGGCATAACTATGTGATGGGAGGTGGGGTCTAATTGAGCGCTTGTCGCACTAACGTCACAGAACGGGTCGATAACACCTTGTACCGTAGGGACGGAAGGCACGCAAAATTTGATGCCGCAGTGAACGTGTTAATAAAAAAAACGTTTGTAATATCGACATATTAAGTCTTTTTAGTACACATCTTGGTAAAATTTCTCATCGGAAAGTCTCAATTTGCGGCGGCGATGTGACTGTAACGAGAAAACTTTTTTGATCAGCGGCCGCTCCGACTCCAGCGGTAATAAGTGTCATGAGGTGCCCGTAATGAGTTCAAACTTGAACTGATATTAAATTTTATAAAGTTATTATTTAGTTACATTTCGAATTACGATAACTCCGACGTATATAAAATCTATTTATCTATTTCGTCAACACTTTTTATAAAGAATAATTTTAAATTTTGATCGACTGTCATATGTTTGTTTACTTAGAACTCGTTAACCATCGACACATCTGGAGCCAGGGGACCACGTCCTACTTTGGTGATTTTTTTTTTATTTATAATTAATTTAAAAAGTAAAAAGTGATGATTTTAAATTTTTATCGACTGTCATTTGTTTTTTACTTGGGAATTGGTAACCGGCAACAGAACCGGAGCCGGAGGATGACATCCTCGAACTCAGGTCGTATTTAGACAATATTAGTAACCACTATAAAACACCAACCATACATACATTCTGAAGATAGCCCACCTAGAAAGTGCAGATGAAGTTTGGAGTGTTAAATGCATCTTTGTATATCTATGACCTCAAAGAGGCTTTACGATTTCAATGAGTAAGGATTTACCTAGATCCCACTATCTAATCCCATTTCTTATTATTTTGATTGATTTTGAAAATGTAAAAAAACGATTTTGCAGTGTAAGTATATTCAATTATTGAAGTTGTCCTTTTATCCTTGATTCGAAGAAAAAAAATTAGGAAACATTATCACCAAGTTAATTACTTAAAACATTTGTACATACTTAAAGTATAAAGTTATGTTTGTAATTGGTTTCGCGGAAACTACGCGTTCTAATAAGTACCAACAACTTGGGACGTAGACGAGAACTTGCCAACAATGTGGAAGTAAGCTGATTACAAAGATTCTAGGTATTGCAACATAGTTATTGCAACAATGAAAAATATTTTGAAATTCCCGTTAAAACGAATACAAGTTAGATCCTATTATGGTAAAGTTTTTACTTTTTTTAATTATTAAATGAAGATTTACTTATTAAAACTTTCGTGAGACATTTCACTATACTACTTATAAAACGGTTTAACTCACGTGTAAATCGGTTTCGGTACCGATTAGTTGACTACCGAGTGAGCGACGGGCCTAGAACGCGCTATAGTACCAATCCAATTCACCCTGAAGAAGAGCCCCCGATGGGCTCAAAACTAGTCGGTACCGACACCGATTTACACGTGAATTAAGCCGATTTATAAGTAGTATATTATATGAAGAAATGATTTTATTATGTAGTGAAAAATAAATTTTCTACGAAGGTAACATTAGAATAATTCATTCTTAGTTTTTTTTTGTATTTAGAAATCATCAATCTACCCTTTTCCCGTTGGAAGGTCGGTATAAAAAAACTTTGTTCTTTTGTTTTATGTAGGATGTTCGTTCGGATTATTTTTTAGAAATAAAAGGCTCTTTTTAATTTTTATTTCATTGTTGATACCGAGCGATCACTGGCCGTCTCGTGCAGGACGTCGGGTTAGATAGTAAATACTGTATACAATTGAATCAGGCTTTCACCAGTCAAGGATCAATATTAACCTAGATAAATATTATTTGAAGCTAAATTAATAAATCGATCAAGAGATTAATAACATTGTCATAAATTATTTTCCCTCGATTCAATAAAGCTCTCCATAAAAACGTAAGCAATGATAAATTCACCGGCCGCAATGAAATGAGATCCCCAATAAAAACCCCAACGAGAAAAGTAACAAAGTAAATAAAACACTTTGCCTCCATCTTCGAGTATATATCTACATAATTTATTGTTTCACTAATTCCAGCTTCCACTTTCGTATAAGTGAACCACAATAAATTCGCCACTCGTAGCAATACAATAATTTAAAAATTATACGTAAAGTTTTTGCTTACACAGTTATAACTAAGATATAACGAATAAATCTGACACATATCATATTGCTGACAAATAAGTACATAAACTGTTAAATCTTTCGTGAGACATTGGTACTATAGTAGCAATCCCACTCACCCTGAAGAAGAGCCCCCGATGGGCTCGAAACTAGTCGGTACC
>JAODUI010017054.1:0-10973 GCA_027563995.1 Papilio gigon | reverse complement strand
TGAGTTCAGTTAGCAAATTTACGTATATTGCCTATAATACGGGTCTTGGATTACACATTCCTTGCAGTGAAAGTGTTTGGAAGATTCCGATCATGTCAAAAACTTTACAACCGCCAATATAACTGTGTTAAATCATATTGACTATCCACCAGAAGCGAATGCAGGTGTTTGACTTTCTTTCTCAAAGCTTAAATGATTTTTTTTTAATTCATCCACATAAGTATAACACCCTTACAGAACATATCGGTATACAGACTGTTAATTGTAGTCTGTGGATATTTTGGATTGTTTCTTTATTAAATTGACACAAACATGTCTGTTTTTAATAAGTATATGATTAGAATATTATAGAGGTATAATTGTTAATCTATGTCCGTTATAATTTTTCTATTGAATTTTACTATATATAAACAAAAATATAGATAATAAAAAATATAGATTATTATTTCGAACGAAATTAAAATTTCACATAGTATATTTTACTTTTTTTTTTTTTAACTTATAACATCTAATTATATTCAAACATTACAGGTCAAGACGTAATAATATATTTGCCTAACAACAACTTGACGTTGAACGGCAGCCTGTCCACGGACGACCACGAGATCACCTCCTGGGAGTGGACCAAGTCTGCGGAGGACGAGAACAAGGCTGTCGATATGCAGAACACGCACTCCCCTTATTTACAGGTATATTAAACCTCAAGTCGGAGTGCTCCATACTAATTATTTTAAATTACACTAACGAATATAGACCTAGAGCTGTTACGTGGCCAACAAATGAAGACACATGTGTTGGGTAATTACATTTTAAAGAGATACAAGAATTACGAAAAAGAAGTTAGAAAACGATATATTTACGAGTTATTTTTTATTAAACAGTGATATAATATGAATAATCTATCCATTCTCTATTATAAAAAGGCAATATTCTACATACCATCGTGTCAGTCTCGTTTTTCCATGTTTCACCCTAATTTTGTTAACCGAACCATATTTTAATAATAATTATATGATTAAATTTTGACCAGTAAATTTTGCATATGCTTCCATTATGTTAATGGACATTGCAAGCGAAATGATGTTCGTGTTTATTATATTTATTTCCTAGCTTAAACCTCAAACTAAATAAATAAAACTCCATTTTATACTCTCGTTAAAATCTATTTTATAAATAAATTAAAGTATTAATAACACGTATTGATTTCCTCGCACAAATACATTAACTTTCACCATTAGTCTAGATTTAATATGTAAATACCTTAAGGAACTCCTTAAGTCACAAAGTACCAGCTCTAATTGAGGGAAAAGAAATGTTTCCAATAAACGATGTTCTTTTTATTTTAGATTGCGAAAATTATCTAAATGTCAGTTTGTAGAGACTGTCGTTAAAATATCGAACGTCTGATGCACGAGGAGGGTTGCATTCTACAGCGAAGGGCGGACCGGACGCGGCGGCGGCGGAGGGAACTGAAATACTATGAACTTTCCCGAGTCTATTTTCACTGCAGTCGAAAATGATTTTGTGATATTAATTTCCGCTTGATGTCAGATATTAAATCATACTGAGTTAACTTTTTAACAGTCAGTTTACAATATACCACGTTCCGTTTAAATTAAATCAACATTACAATTAATAAAATTTAAAGCTTCATTAAATACATTGTTAGCGCAGATTAACGTGTTGCAATACAATAGAACGAAAGCATATTTTGTAAATATTTAATAATAATTTGTGAATATTTTATTCATGTTGTTATTGGTAGCTTCGTTACACTTTGCTACGCGTCTCCAAGCTTAGCTACGATGAGCTACGCGATGTCAACTAGTAAGTTTAACCATCCAGTTTAGTTCCAATTCTAATACTTACCGAGCATGAAATAATTGTGATAACGAATATTAATTATAGCGAAAACTTTATAAAAATAACAATGTTACTACCCTAATTTATAGCTTTATCGGACCTTTTTTATCTAACGCTTTGAAGTGTACGTTTATTTTACATAATTGAATTCGTCCGTTCGAATATACCGTATAAAGATAGCTACACATCTTTAGTTTTAACTGAACAGTAAAACTGTACAAGTTAAATTTACCTGTGTAACTAAAGTTATTCAGTTAAACTTTACAGTTCTGATTTTTGTATGAACACTTTTTAATGTCACCATAGATTGTTCAGTGGAGGTGAAGGTGTGCAGCGAGCTTAAAATGAATCAGCGTTGAATATATAATTAATTTATTGCGTTCCTCCGGTCATCTGAAAGTCCCTCCATTACTTAGATGGCTGGAAAATATTGTGTGTATACGTCACTTAGTGTTATGGCCTAGTTTAGAATAACGGAGTGGGTGAATATTAAGACACCTTAAGTATTACATTGATAGTTTTATTATTTTGTTCTTGGTTTACTATGGGTGCAGATACGCACATCCGTGTCACCATGAGAATAGTTACTCTCTAACAAAAAAGATCGATGTTTCATACTAAATCTTCGAAAATTACTTAATGTTGTGTAGTGTAGAGCTAATTAGGATATAATTTCAACTCTACCATATCATTTAATTTGTGTCAATCATATATGTAAACATGAATTTAAATTTAAAGTAAATTTAAAATGCTGCGTGTCCGTGCAACTCGCAAATGGGTTTGAAATCTCTAGATACACATTTCTACCGTTGCACGGCCAGTATTGAATAATATTTGTCCATTACGAGCGGTGGCGGGGATTTGCATCGATCACGTGCTGCCGCCTCCCCATTCATTTAAGTACCAATGAATTTGAATAGTGTAACGATGTTAGTTACTACTCAATAAAAATCAGTATATTTAAGATTGTGTTTACTACTTCTTACATACGATAAAAATGTCTTGTTTAAAGGTGGCCAATGTACGCGGCTCTTCATTAACACGGTATCATATATATTTATTTATAATGATAAAATATTTTACAATTTATCATCTATGTTATTAAGCGCGTATTGTTTAAAAGGTTAAGAAATCTTATTAACCGTAGCAAGGATACAGTTCAATTATTGATTTATGGCGAAATACTTGATGGAAGTATTCAAAGTTCAATAGGCAATGATTTGTATTCACTGAATCTAAATTAGTTTAAGTTAATAATTAGTAGTCCCGTTTCAAGATATTAAATTGCCAAAGCAATATTACATTTCGCTGAATATTCTCAAGTATTATAATTTCACTAACAGTATTTTTCCGAGCACAGATTTCATACCAATTAAAATTTTGTCAATGGAATCAAGTAAATAAATGACAAGTCAATTATATCGGTACCCCGTTTGATGTCTTTTTACATTTTTATTAAGTAATGAATTACATCCGAGGGTTGCAAATTAGTTTTTGCCTTAGCAAGTCACCTCAGATCTCACTATAGGAGCTAACAAGGTTTTCCTTTGACGCATACGTCGCCGAGGACGTCGTCATCACCATCATCACTTTCTCTAAGCAAATTAAAGCTACAAAGTTATTAAAGCTCTTCTAAGTGAAACTTCTATATACAAATACATAAAAATTGTAGCATTGTCTGTTTTGATGATGCAGGGGTGAAATAATTGTGTTCAGTGTTCTCTCTACATGCACTATGCTTCGATAAAAGTTCCATTATGATATCGGAGCACGTTGAAATTGAATAAAGGCAACACAAAGCACCTTTTAGTTCTTAACCACGGATCATTTCTTTAATCAACATTTGTATTGCTTCAGTCTATTTAATATTTTGTATTTTGTTGGAGCTTTCAAGAGTAAATTGAATAGGCACTTACTAATCTAGCGCGCACCATCTTTCGACTTCGCCGCTCAATATCAAGTAGCATCTTGAAATATCTGGGAAATTGAGGTAATAGTCTCGTCTTTTTAGTATTTGATATCGATTCTTTTCATTCCTTTAAAAAAATTCAATACATAAAAGATTAGATAAAAAGTAAGTCTAAACCTATTACGGGTTTGCTCTCACTTTGGTACATACTACTAAAAATTGAATGAAAGTACATTTTTTAAAGCGCATATTATTTGCGCTCATTTACTTGTTCGCTCCTATACCTCGTTTGGTAAAGTTTTCTAAATAACGTGTTTGCATTATAAGTTCTGTCGCCTATGCCATGTGCTATATTCCATCAAAACAAAGTAATACTATTTTAAAATCGCAATATACTCTTAACTATTTTAGTAAGAGTTTTGAAAAAAAAACAAAGCTTAAATTGCAAGCATTTAACGTACCTTATCGCTTAAATTATTGATAAATGTACATAGACTTACATAGTGACTTATGCACTATGCATTGTTATACAGATTGGATAGGAGAATATAGAGCACTCAGACTTCACCGACACACAGCAAAAGATCGTCCGATTCAGTTAATAATTATATTAATATCCCGATTCGGCAAAATGGAACCGTTCAGTCGTTTTCGATACCTGTTCAGATCAAGGACCACGACTGTCTTAACTATAGAGGGCGCTTCGGTATCGGCGTACACAAAGGACTCGCGTCCAGGTGCCTTGTAACCCTAAACCTTGAGGACTATATTTCACGGTGTGTTGGACTTAGATCTAAAGCCAGTGTTCGGGGACTGATTAAATTAATGTGAGATGCGTGTATGGGGTAGATACGGCAACAGTATTATTGTCATACTGATTACAACATGCACGTACAAAGGGATACAATTAATCAGATTGGTAGTTCCGAACAGAGCCCTAATTGATATTGAGATAATGCCTACCATACAGTATGCCTAATACAAAAACATTAAGTAATTAATAGATTTTATAAAACTGAAATTTTTAAACCATTTTATCCAATATTGCTTTTTTTAAAGAAGATAACAAATGGAAGACCTTTTTTACGAATGTAACTAAAATAAATAGTAAACTTTCTAGGACGTTCCGAATAAATCCTATTACGGTAAAAAATTTATTAAAATAATGTCCGTCTGAATATAAGTCACTATCAAAGTTAAATAATGCTCTAGACAGAAGTGGTCCGTTGAAAACTTATCAAAACTGTATAAAGTAGGGGACGCTAGCAACATTCGCGTTGTAAGTAGCAAACGTCTTATAACTGTCCCTACTTATACTTTCTGGCTGAATCTGTCGTGCTTGGCAAAAATTTAAAAGCAAAATAAAAGGAAATAGGTTCGATGTAAACAAAAAAACAACTTTCGAATTGAATACACTGACAGACCTTCGTTCATCGGCCTCACAAAGTTTCTTCATAATAAAAACGGAGCCACCTTATTGATGTTTTAATCTCAGAAGAAATTAAGAATATATGTTGATTAAATTGACCTTTAAGTCTAAGTCTATGAAAAGAAAAACAATATTATTTTTTTTATTTTAGTTACAAGGAATACATTAAAATGCTCGATGTTACCAATTAATTGGTTATTTATTTATTTTGTAAGACGAAAAACATGGTGGATCAGAAAATTTACTTCGAATTCTAGCGCAACACGAATTTTCTTAATTACGCCCCGAGCGGAACTCGGTTTATTTTGTGACCGAGAACTGTATTTGGCAACGTTCAATTGCAACGGGTACTGTTAATTTGCTAGTAACGTTACCTCTCCTATCATAAACAATCTAAAAATCGTATATATTTATGTATTTCTGATAAAAAAACACTAATCGTTAACTACAGCCTAATCTGTCTTATGACGTAGACTTCATGGCCTACAGTAGAGAGGTAAAGTGAGCTGATGATCATGATGACTTAGTGTTCGGTCACATTAAGGATCTCTAATAATGAAGTCCGTTCATATCGAGTTTTTATAACAATTTTTCAAACTCAAAGCAGAAAGTTTTTAATCATGACTTTCCAATGCTGAAACATGCCCTAAACAAAGTATCAATTTATCAAAAAAAAAAACAAAGTTTTTGTAGTTTATAATAACAACGTAGTAAAATTAACAAAGCATCAATTGTTCTACCCTGATGCGTAGATGCATTATTTTAACTATGGATAGAAACCTATCAAGTGTAAAGAGAGCTTAGGGGATATTACGGGTTGATGGATAAATTCCCCTACCTCGTATGAATAGAGTCGGTCCACAGATTGTAGTATTGACGTGCTACCGTCGAATTAGTGTAGCCTGGACATAATATCGTTCAAAGCGTTCCATTCAAATTGAAACAATTTAATGAGCTTATTTGATTGCACTACCTACTAGTCTGCACTACGCTATTCATCAACATTATTCTATTGATTTTATAGGGTAAATTTATTTTTTAAAAACAAACGTAAATTACCTAATACGAATTAGTTTAAGGTTACTTAAGATGTTGGTGCGGATAAGCCGCACTTGTACGAAACATTAGAAAAGCTTTATGTTATAGTATTTAAAGTTTTGAACGTAATATAAATGTGACCAAGTGTAATATTAATATGTTATCTCTATTGTTTCTAAGTTAAGAAGTACTACTGCATTTTTTTGACTTCATATTATTCGCGCATATTTATACGCTTTCAAGTCTATCTTATTTACTATTTTGTACAATTATTTTTTTCAAAATACGTTGCTAACAGCTTTTATATCTCGATGGCAACATCATACATACCCATGCGAAGGAGTATCAAATCATAAACGATTTCTACAAAAGTATTTTTCAAGACGGAAATACATACGCACACAAACAAAACATGTTGAATGTCTGCCAACTGCCCAAGTCACAGGGGTGAGAAATATTGTTATGACACCCCAAAAAGTCTGTATTTATTACCAAGTACGTTTTCAATATCACATCATTATTGGTTTCCACAATAAACCTCTCATTACGGTAATATCACATTTTACTCTAAGACGTTCAAAGGCACCTTCAAAACGTATATCGTAGAATCGTACAGGAGGCGCTTGCTTCTTTGTAAACGATAATAAAAAGTTTGACATTATTGGAAATCACTTTTAACATTTCAATTCTACATTACTTTAAGTCTGCAACATTAGTATCTACAGATCAATACGATCACAATTAAAAACGATCACAATGTTAAACCGTGAACAGGTTATACAATATTGGTCTATCTTAAATTCGCATCGCAGAGAATTTCACAGTTGATTTAATCCGAATAGAATTTACGCTTCAGATATAAACCTGTTAATGGCTAAAGCGAGGCTCACTTTAAATGTGTACATTTCAACCATATTATCATGAAAATTATGGTTAAAGTATGGTCAGGCGAGAACTTAATTATAACAAAAATCAGACACATGAATCTGACTTCTGAGTTTACACGAACTGCCGAATGGTCGACACTCAATAGGTCGTTCCAGGCTTCGCTGGAAAGATAATAAACTGAACTCAAAGTCCAAGTCTAAGTGAAGATAGCTCCTTGTATATACAGGTAATCTTATTGTCAAAGATCTAGGACCACTATGGATAGCCTACTAACTGGTGCATCGATGTATGCTTTCATTTTGAAAGATAAAACTTACATAGTGACAAAATCGAATGACAGAATCATAAGATGATGTCAAAATAAATAGCTTCAGTATCAACTGTCATGTCACACATGTGTTACATAAACCAACAGTGCGGTTTACTTTACATTCACACCTGTAATAACAAATCAGACGTATATATAGAGAATACCTCGCTCATGATAATTTCCGATCTAGCGATCTTTTGTTAATTGTGTACAAATTAAATCAGTCGTCGAACATATGATCATGTTTATAGTTTTAATTTTTAAGCGTGTCAAAGTTTTTATAAATATAAAAATAATATAAATATTGAAACAAACAGTGTATCTATGTAACTAACAATACTAACAACTAAACTTAAGTTTGAAAATGAACAATAGTAACAAAAGTGAAATTTTTAAGTATTATTATTAAGAACTTGTAACAAAAGAAGACAAACATCATGTCCGTTCTTATGTACGTCGCCAACATTCATACTGTGATTGTTCCTATAGTCAATTAGTCTCAAGTAAACATTCATATTTTTTATTACAACAACTTACAATAAGAATGTAGTTTAGCCTAGGAATAAAATTGATGTTATAGACAGGAACTGTCTCCCGTTAGTAATGTTGAGTGCATCCCCGTCTATGTCGGGAACGATTATCGATTACTCAATGCATAGGAACTTTCTAGGTCAGTGGATGAAAGAGGGCCCTGTGGATTTAACCTCGCGCCCAAACGGAACTGTACTTAGGTAGCGTGCAACCGATTTAATATTTTATGTCCATCTATCGTTAAAATGCAAAACAAACATATTTTGAATAGTTTATAAATTAAGATAAAACTAAATAAAAAAAAATCGTTGTAAACTTTCTAGAAGTAATGGTTACAATAAAAACGCTGTCATTACAAAAAAAAGTTATTATTAATAATTTCATATACGTCAAAAGTAAGTATGTACTATAGGTACCCAAGTATTGTTTACCAGTACAGTATACTGGGATTTACTTCTTAATACTTGTTAGTACAAAATAAAAAAGCTAATAAACTAGAAAAAAAAACTTAATGGACGCCAGCGTCCACACCTAATTGGTTTATTTCACACACAGCCGGGTCGGAGGTGACCTGTTCGGATTTAATCAATATATTAAACAGCTTTTAAAACCAGCGCACTAAGAGCAGCGTGGAATTAAAAAAAGTATGGTCCGATAAATTATAACTGAGTAGATAAAAAGTTTTCAGACGTTTTAGGGTATACTTTCGGCAATGTGACGAAATATAAATCAACCTGTGAAATCACATGATGTAAACCGCTTACTTGTATCTTCGAAGAGTTCATTTTATAAAACTTAAAAGTTGTATTGAAGTTTCGAAATAATTGACTATATAAATATTCGCTAGACGCGGAGTTGGGGAAACTATACTCTTGCTATTAATTGAATTAATTTGTTTGAATTCTATGTTCATACAAGTACATAAACAAATTACAATAATTATATTTATATTTATGGATCTAAGTGATTATAATCCTATTACTTTTGAGACATTATTATAGAATAAACAACACTGTCTGCCCTACGGAGTCGTCATACCAAGCGGTCGCTACAGCCAAACAAAGACATTCTCTGAGGAAGGCACCCCGACGGTACCGAAACTAGTCTGTACCGGCAGACGAGTTTGGACGCGAGTGTTTGATGTTGTTAATTACTTGTTAATTATATTCTAAAATAAATTTATGGAACTTAATAATTATAATAAAATGTTCTTTATTAGATAGCATATAAACAATGCGCAATTAACAAGTTTAGTATTTGCACCGCCTCCGTACAAGTATGAAATTAATGTTCAACAAGTGAGTCATGCAAAATATTCGAGATGCGTTGGGGCTACGCTTACGTTTACCGTCAGTTGCCACTGCTCCTCTACAAGAACGTATCGTTATCTCTACTATTACAAACAGAATGAGAGAGACAACATGTTTCTATAAAAGTGTCTTGTTAATAGACATTTTGTTAATGTTAAAAATATTAAAGCATTGTCAAATAATTTCACATTGTAAATAAAACATTTCGTTTAGATATTTCTTTGTGGCCAAACGTTTACACCGTTCGGCAGTTTGCACAACAAAATTTTTCTTTTTCTAAAAATGGATGTAAAGATGACAAGAAAATATCGAACGGAACGATATTCTATTGTCAAGTTTCTGTTTAACTTGTATGTTATCAGGTATTTATTGACTTATACAACACTTCGTTCAGACGAAGGCTCCTAGACATGAACTCGGCGCCTGCACGGACTTATTTCAATGGAAAGGCAAGTTAAAAATAAACGTCTAAAGAATGAAATCTATACAGGGTTTGGTTTAATAAAGAGATAATTTAATAACACATTTATAACGGGCTCGGAAATTCGTAACAGAAAAGATCATTAGATCGAGTACACTTGATAATGTTAAATTATCAAGTTGGGTTATTAATATTATTTGATGATAAATACTGACTAAAGAATTTCTAAGCTTTTCTGAAGATGCTTGGTATAAATTATATTATGGAGATAACAAATTAGTTATGAAAATAAAGGTTCTGGGAAGAAGAGTATCTTCAATTAACTTGAAGTGAATCTAGATAGAATAAGCTTAATTATAATAAGTTGTAATAAATCAAATATAAATATTAGAACAAGAGATGACGAGAAGTCTCAATCGCTTTGAATATGTCACGATGGATGCAACGCGACAGGTTTATACCACCACTTGTCAATACCACAACACAATACTTCGCGCATAATGCATCAGATGCTTGCACATTTAGCCGGATAACAGCGTAATTGGTATGGGTGGAGTTCACATTCCAAGCTATAACAATTATTGTAAGGAATGTGGTGAAACTAGAAAATTATTCACAAACCAAAGCGTAGTTTAACTAGATCGGGCGCGTGCTGCGTCACTAAAACTGACTCAATATTTTTACTACGCTTCTCGCCGACAACGGAAACATAATAATTTTATATGTAAATACGTACATAGTAGATTCATCTCTATGCATTGCATACAGAACACTTACCTTCCACCATACATATACAAAATCACACGTTGACTCAACCATAACGTCAGAAACAAATGAAATCAGATTTTCTTTCTCTTGGTTTAAATAAAAAATAACGTTTAAAGTATTAAGTACAGAGTAACTGCAATCGCAGAAAATCGAAGTCTAAAAATAGATATCGTTTTCAATTCGATGTGGCCAAGGTAGAAGGCAGTCCATGTTGCTTTATAATAAATTCATTACTAATTAAATCAAACGTTCTTTATGTCTTAGTTACGTAATTGACTTCGATTCCTCACGTGCATTTAAAAAGTTTTTATTAACTATTTCCTTTGGAAGCTATAAAAAATATTTTGCAAACACAAGAACTTGTTAAACTCAAAGTATACCGATTTCCTTTGTTTAAAGTAAAAGTCAAGGCATTTATTCGACTTCTCAATTTGTAAACGAGCCGTGAGTCACCCGGGGAGAGTAAGGGGGAGGGGGGGGGGGCAGGGATAACCTACTTGGAAAGA
>JAODUI010017053.1:0-10979 GCA_027563995.1 Papilio gigon | reverse complement strand
CGCAACGAAACCTATTTTCCCAAGTAGCTCGGGACAAGTGTATGTCGGTACAATAGCAACCTCCTGAAGTCAAGTTTCATTTATGCTGAATTATTATACGCTATTGTAATATACGAGTAATATTAACTAGTACGTCCTTGGTTACCAGTTGTTTAAGTAAGGACGTTTTTCACATAATACATTATTCTAATCGAGTTTACAATCATAATTTATATATTAGCTGTAGAAGTATTAAAGAGAACGTAACTAGTCTAGTTGTTCATCAAACTTATGTTCTACATTAACTAAATGCTTAGCAGTTGGTCGTACCAGGGAATGCTGGATAAACGAGGTGGAAAAACTTCCAAGAGAGCTGCAAACCCAGGACTATGTCGTGCGCGGGTTCGAGTTAGGTGTAGACTTTTATTGTCGAAGGCCAAGAAACTTCTAATGTTTCAGTCGCTTTGGTTAGTTAAAGTGCCGTTAGCCTAATGGTTATTGATACGGTTTCCCGATCACGTGGTCGAGACTTCGAATCCCAGCATTCGACTATTGTCGTGGATCATATCCTAGCACAAGCCCAGCTTAGTTGGAGTGGCAAAAGAAATATTAGTAAATTAATAAAAATTTTAAAAAACATAAATGTCTATGTTGAAGCGCCAATAGCCTAAAGGTTAAGGGTACGGACCACCGATCTAGCGGTCGGGAGTTCGAAGCCCATCCGTATCCTAACTCTCAAGCATTTCAAGCTTACCAGGAATATTAAAAAAAAATGTTATACGACAATGGAGACATTGTAAATTACCTCCAAATACCATTTTGTTATTACAAATATTTTTAATACAGATAATGGAAATTTCTGTTCAAATTTAAAACGAGCTTTTAAAATACTTTCAGAGAAGATAAAGAGATAGTTTGAAAGAAACATAAATGGCATAGGCTATTCCGTACCAAGTAACATCCCTCTCTCGGAATTCCTGCTGTTCCTCTAAGCACGTCCGGTTTCTACGTGCGTGTACTTAACGACCTCCCGAACAAGTTTACTTGTACATGAAGTTATTTTAAGCAAACATAAATTGAAAAACAAAATTACCAAGGCGACGGAAAATATGAAAAATAAATGTAAATTCGAAAAAAAAAAAGAAATTAAATCTCAAGTAGTTTAATGGTTATGTACAATCGATCTAGTGATCGTAGATTCGAATTCCACTATTCGAATATTGTGACCTATATCCTTAGGTTTTTTTTGGAGGTTACAAAAAATATTAGTATGTTATCAAAAGTCTACTAATATTTATACAAAAAAAATCATATTTTTTTAGTTCATTTCTTTGTATGTATTATAATTGATTTCAACCATACTGATATAAATTTACTGTTACATTTATATCTTGCAAAATTGCGTCGGTAATAAAATTTTACGTTTTCCAAACCTTATCTTTGGATAATAGAAAAACAGACTTTATTCATAGGAGTATAAGATTAGTTATTAATTGTGTGTATTTTGGGATGAATGAGGGTATTTTCGATAGCGCGTTACCTCATTTGACCTGTCCATCTTACTTAGACGAGGATCGTTGGTTTTGAAATTTTAATTTGCATTCCAAAATTTTATCAGCAAACAACAGACTGTAATTATCATACTGTATACATTTGTTTTAATAAAATTATAAAGTGATTTTGTTAAATGAAATGTTAGTAGATTTTTGTTAGTTTACTTATAATTAATGTATCTCTTGCAAGCTTGTGCTAGGATATGGTCCACGATTATAGTGGAACGGCGGTGTTCGAATCCACGACTTCTAGATCGGTAGCCCGTATCCTTAACCGCTTCAAACTTATTAATATATCTTGCATCATCCCAAATAAGCTCCAGACTCTAATGAGATAGGGATAAAAAAGGGATTCTAACTTTCGGCCACGTGTTCCCCGTCTCCTTAATTAGATTACTGTTGTTTTAACTTATCAACAACTTGTATAAGACTGATTAGGGTATTATTTTTTAATATAATTTAGTGTTAACCGACTAGTCATTATCTACACCGGTCTTTACGTGAATTAAGCCGTTTTTATTAATAGTTTAGTGAAATGTCTCACGAAATTTTTAATAGTTTAGTGTTCATCAGAGATATGACATATGAAACCTGTCTCTCACTTAAACGAACAAAGTTTTGATAAACCAAATGAGATTGAAAGATAATTGAGCTGTCGAAACTTTAAGCTCTACTGATCCGTTCAAATTATAATGGTATTAGTTGATTTTCGAATGCGCATTTCGTATCCTTGATTCGAGTTCAAAAGTATGTACTTTTTTAATTCAATCACCGCATTGTTAAGATTGTGGTCTGTAAGTCCTTTTTACAAAACAATTTTATATTAGTATTAGAGAAATTTATTATTTTACAAGACTGGATTGGACTGCATTATAATTTACATTGAATTTACTTTGATATAGGCGACTTAAAGCGGTTATAAAAAAAATCCCAGCGTTTAAGTTTAACTCCTGCTAGCTATTGCCTTAGCAAATTTGAATTAATATTAATTTTTAAACATTTATTTTTATGTTTTTATTACTCAAGAACGTCGGCAGCCCGTTGGCATATATGAATATTTTCTAACACTTACCTTGAACTATTTTAATTAAAAAAAGTGATATTAATTATCTCGTGGTTACTTGATAATAGAAAATGTTTAAGCTTGTTACATAAAATGTCTAATTTCATAAAAGTCAATCAATCAACTAAAAGTTTAGACACAAAGGAAATAGAATTTCAATCAATTAGACGCGAAACACGGTACACCGTGGATAACACGAAATAGTAATTAACACGAAAATTTTCTTTTCCCTTTTTTAAATTACTATTTAAACTCAACTGACAGTTGATTCTTAGAAAACTTAGGGCCTGCTTCCACCAACGTAACCTCCTTCCTCTAGTATTGCAGGTGTCCATGGGCGTCAATGATCGCTCTTGTGATCCCGCGCTCGTTTGCCCCTCTTCTCGTATAAAAAAAAAGTTACATGATTTTATTAAAGAATGGAATACGATTTAACGAGTGCGTTGTCAATAGAAATTCGTTACTAATCAGAACAACCATAGAGATGGAACTACGCTAGCTCCAAGCGAGTGACAAGTGACAACGCAGGACAGATTACATTGACGATCTTTCGTGTCGGTCAAGACCCACTTTAGGTCGTTGCGATAATCGAGTAAGTTAACTGTCCAAGTGTGTTTTTGTATAACATTTCTATTCGCGATGACCTGTTATTGGCTTTTTGACAATTGTGTATTTCAATTTAATGACTTTGTATCGGTAAGCTGTTGGTCATCCTTGTAAATAATAAATAAATAATAAATAAATAAAATAAATAAATAAACTTGACAACAGTTACAACACCCTGTATGTATTCGATCTCCTTTGTTTTATGATGTCCTTCATAACGTATCCGTCAGTGGCGAACCTTGTCATCTCCGCGTTCTGAGGTGACTTGCCAATCCGAACTTAGTTCTGAAGGTCCGGTCATACGCCAAAACATAATACTTATTCTTAGTTATTTTATAATCAGACTTGTTAAAGGTGGACTAGCAGAATAATAGGATACAGTTGTTTTTTTGAGTCCGTTTATAAAAATCCGATGCTCTAGATTTGTGACGCATTTGTATTAACATAACCATCTGCACAAGGTCCAGTATAATTTAAAATCTAATCTATCGTTCTACAAACAGTAGATTGAAGTTTAATATTTTATTTAAAGCTATATTTCAAAAACTCGAAACAGTTGGTACTTTAAAATTCATTTCATCAAATTTTTACGAACACTCGATAGCGAGCACAATCGACACAAACAAAGCTCGAATCCATCAAAGACTCGGGTAAAGTGTAAGCTTTTAGTGTCGGGATTCAGAACGCTTGGCCACTCTTGTTTACTAATCAATAATTCTACAACAGACATTAATATAAGTTAGTTTGGTTTAATAAATAAAAACATCAAGAATAGAGAGCCTATACAGCATGTTCTAAAGGCGTACCGAAGTTCTGGCATGACGACCACGGATATGTCGTTGCAGCTTTGGTAGGTCTCCTGCAAGATAGATCGACGATCTGCTCAAGTTTACAGGCGTATTGTCGTGGCGATCTTTCGGAGAGGTCTATTGCTGGGCGAAAAGTGGCTGATATGATGATGAAACGCGTATCTTTCGACCACATCATTCGAGATTGTGGCTGATGATGATAATAAAAAAAAAAACGGACAACACTCGCGTCTAAATTCCGATGTCGACACCGACTAGCTTCAGGCGCGTACACGAGTACACAGTTCGTCGACTTGTGTAGAAAAAACACTGAGCTTTGCAATGTTTATCTAACTTCAGACGGTAAAATATTATGTTGAAAATTAAAACAAAACAAAAACATTGACCTAAAATAACTTATGAATAAAGTATACAATTTTCCTTTTAATGATGTTTGTGTTGATACTAATATTTACATAACAATAATATGATAGGGAGTTACAACGTCGGTGGCGCAGTTAGCGTTTGACCGGAGCGGACCGTCCTCAACCTGTCCAGGTGTGATCCCAGTCGTGTTTTTTAACCTTTTACTTTTAGAATTCGGATAACGTTACTTATTTCGTTTTCTAAGTTTGAGTTATAGTTTAAAATTATGACGGTAGTTGAAAAATATTCCAATAGTTAAAAAAAGAAAAAGTTTTAAACATATTAAAGTGAAATTGCTGGAGTGGAAGCCACGGTTAAGGACCAGGAGTATGGGTCGTCCTCCCTCCAGGTGGATCGACAACTTGGTGCGGACGGCAGGAAGTCGTTGGATGCAGAAAGCGGAGGACCATATACTGTGGAAGGCATTGAGACAGGCCTATGTCCAACAGTGGACAGACAAGGGCTGATGATGATGATATTAAATTTAACTTTCGTTTATTTGGCACGGAAAGTCCAAGAATACATAAGCCAATACATAGATAACTGTGGAAAACATTGCCCTTCTAGTCGGGCAAAAACTAACAGTAGGCGGGTCGTAGACATAAAAGTATCATCATCATCATCATCAGCAGCCTTTGTCTGTCCACTGTTGGACATAGGCCTTTCCCAATGCCTTCCACAGTATGCGGTCCTCTGCCTATCACATCCAACGTCTTCCTGCCGTCCGCCATAAAGTATATCAATACATATTTATGTTAACCAATATCTTGGAATGGCGGCCACGGACAGGTCAACGTAGAGTGCGTAGATCCGGCAAGATAGACCGAACTGGTCAAGTTTGCGGGAGTATCCCGGATGAGGGCGAGGACTGATCATTGTGGCGATGTTCGAGGGTGCGCCCAGCAGTGGGCAACATGTGGCAGTACGCAAACATTACATGTACGTATATAAATCTAGCTTATTTACTACGTCATATGTCGCCATATTTGTACGTCATAACCTTTTATACATTTTTTTATGACGCCATTATCACCTTCCCTTTATATGTGATCGTTATTTTTTTACGTTTTAACATACAAATAATTAAATACATTTCAAATAAGGCTACCTTTGGTTTTAGAAACAAAACTAATGAAAAATTTATATTGGAAGTAGTTTTTTTTTTTAATTTATGAAAGCGAATATCAACAAAGAATCGTGTACTTAGTATTAAATATTTTGTAGGCGAATTCGTTCGAATGGAATTAAAAAAAATAGTGAGTAACCTATTACGGACTGTAATCTATATCTTTGCCAAATTTCATCCAGGTCGGTTAAACTATTTTAGAGTTACTAGCTAACAAACATTCATACAAATTTTCGCGTTTATATGTAATCTACAGTTTGTTCTGGTACTATAGACTATAAGTTAAACTATACAGTACTCAGTATACTGGACTATAATTATAATAATAACACAACGTGACCAGCAGCAAGAGGTCTTATCACTACACTCGTCAAGAATACAAGAGCCTCACATCCCTAGCGCGTCTGTGTTTTATAATCAAAGTCAAAATGCAACTATATCCATATCTTTTCTACAATAATCTCGAATTTTCGCCACACCGGAAATGAGAGCGATAATATATAATATAATAAAAATTCTGTATAGGTTTTTCAACGGACAATATACTTCTTTTACAAATTAAGTTTTGCTTCGTTCAAATGTCACGGCTTATATGAAAGTCAGTACAGAAAATAAAACAAACTAATGATGTGATAAAAAAGCGGGTAAAAAATATAATTTTCAAAACGACGTTTTTGCGTGTTAAAGAAACGTGAAATATTAACAATAGTTAATTGCTTCAGTTAACATTTCTTTAATATTTAGCTTGCTTAATAAAATTTCAATTTTCATTCAAATGCTCATTCACTAATTAACAATTCAAAGATTTTTTGTGACACTTTTTCACAACAACAGATGGCGCTATATAGTTTTTCAAACGGTACTGTTTTCATAAATTCGTTTTTAATAATAATAATAATTGTTTATTATGACAAAGTATAAGACAAGATCGGAGAACCCTTGGCTCCCAAAATAGATGGAAATGTGCTTCAGGAGCCAATCCCTTCCCCTTGTTATATTATATTTTATTAAATCAGTGGAAAAAAACTTAAATAATCAAAAACAATATCCAAAATTAATTATACTAAATAAATGAAAAAGTGTATTTTTACTAACCTAATCTAACGTATTCAAAATTCATTTTATAAGTAATTAAAGCAATGAAACGGTTTTAAACAAACCGTTTAATTAAAAATTCCCTCGAAATTAAAAAAAAGATACATCGGTACATATAGCTACATCACGGACGAAGGCTACATTTGGATCGGGCGTTTAGCCTGCCCATTGTTGTAACTCCATTATATAGCTCCCCTCCCCTTCCCCTTTAATATCCGGGTTGTTTGTACGCGCGATATTAACGCCGAATTACTTTGAGGTAAATTTGTTTTACAACCTAACTTGAGCTTTTCAATTTTACAAGGTTATATTAATTATATGATAATAATGGAATTCATACAGTCATACACACGTTACCGTTAGGTGACGACAGTTGGCGTTTGTTTATCAAGTGTTTTCGCTCTGCTCTTGAAAGTATGTCGTACTTGAAACACTGATACCGACTTGTTCCACTCTTTTGCTGTGCAATGAATGATGACAATCCATTACGAACGCGCTGATCATCAACTATGGAAAGGTAAAGTGTATACGTCTTATGAATGGGGGTGTAAATTATATTAATTATTGCAACTCCTTTTTTGTGTTGGCAGATTATTGTTAATTTACCAATATTTCTTGTATTGTTTCAAGTTCTAGGAGATTGTAAATTTGATTTAAAAGCAAACTGTGGCATTTCCTGACACAAAAAAATGTTTTGATGAAAGTGTTACAGAAGAAAAATAATACTGACATTTGTAAATCGAGCGACTAATAGTGAACGTGTGCGAAACAGGAAAACGTCTAGTCTCATCTCGCCTTTAATTTTCACATCCATACCGTAGTTTTCCATTTAGTAATTGCTTTGTGCTCGCGTAAATGCACACGAGTATGCTCTATATTGGAATACCTCTAATGCTTACATAAGCTGTGATAACATGACTATATCATGTGTTATAAAAACACTACATCCAGTGGCATTTCATCATTATCATCATCTGCCCACTGCTAGACATAACCTTCCCCAATGCCTTCCACGTATGCGGGTCTTCCGCATCCAACAACTTCCCATCCGCACTAAGTCATCGGTCATGGAGGGAGGGCGTTCCACACACCTGATTCCGTCGCCTGTATTCCTACATTTTCCCTCCCCACCTGTCATTCGTCGTCGTTTGAATGGAATAATTTTTAAATGCCATATTTCTCTGTCGTCGTCAGTTCCGGGTAATCTCCGTACCGGCTGGACATATTTTAACCAGACTTTCACTGAAAGGTAGCTGACGTATGCGAAAATGTTATAGATTATTTTTTACACCAAGCTGATAAAGTTCCGAGTCATCATCAACCTGTCCTTTTCGATACAGGGTCGGCACAGCATGTCATACATCTCTGCCAGCCGTTATATCTAAACTCATATACGCGTATCCTTTTTTACACAACACCTTCGGTCTTCCCCTACCTTTATAGCCACCCACATTCAATCTAACACGTTCGCTGCGAAACATGGTCTAAATCATCCCTAATACAACTTCCCTGTGGTATTGCAAGGAAAAATCGTGTACTTCTGTGGTGTGAAGGGCATGACTTTGTTAAAGTATGTGGGGTCTAATGGACCGCGTGTCGAACGTCTAGTCACGGAGCGCGTAGATAACACCTCAAAGTACGCTATTGATGCCGCAGCGAACGTGTTAATCGCATGTTATGAAATCAATGAATCAAATAATCCATTTTATTAAATAGTGTCTAATAATAATTTATCGTTTTCATGAAATTTAATCCGTGATTGAATATTCATTATTCAAATTAAATATTGACACACGCAAATGGGTCGTTTTCATTCGTAATTCTAATGTTACATTTTCATGTTATCTTTTTAAATTTAGCTTTAGGATGTTGTACATAATTAAAATACCGACGGATCCGAAACTAGTCGGTACTGACACCGATTTACACGTGAATTAAGCCGTTTTATAAGTAGTAAAATGAAATGTCTGACGAAAGTTTTAATATTAAAATTAAAAATAATTTGATAACAACTATTGGAATATAGTTTTGATTATTGATTTTGTTTCTATAATATGGGAATGCATATTTTTTTAGGCTCTTCACCGGACCGGACCGTAGTCGACATTGTCCAGGTTCGATCCCCGTCGTGTACCAATGTGTTTTTCGATTTTAGAATTTCATATGTACATTATCCGACGCACTTACGGTGAAGGAAAACATCGTGATGCCTGAATATATCTGCGAAGAAATACAATAAAAGTTTGCAGTCAACACGCACTCGGCCAGCGTGGTCGGCTATAGGCTAGTCACCCCTAATAATAGGGTAGGCTCTGAGCCTTCGGTAAGGACGTATAGTGAACTGATGATGATATACATTTTGAAACTGCTAGTAACGATTCTAGGTAAGGTTGGGACATGTCGTGTTAGGATTTTGTCAATTGGCAATTATAACAGTTGAATTCTGCAGCAAATGTGAAATCTTTAAAATCCGTGGATGTGTTATATTTGCTAAATAAATAAAACCAATTTAGAATTAGAGAAAAATACATCAAAGTAGAGAAAAAAAAACTGTGTCTATAAATATATATATTAATATAAATATTTATTCTTGTTTCTTGGAAGGTTTAAAATATATTCTTTGAAGTATATTTATGCGAAAAACATCAAACACTACCAACGTTAATGGATTGGGCAAACATGTTTCATATTTCAACAAACATGGGTAAGGTTTACATACTAGTTATTTCCCTGGCTTCACTCGCATAAGACTTTATAAGACGGTGACAATGCCAAAACTATTTACAACTACCCAATGACTTAGTGGTTGAAATTTAGTGGTTGCCATGGCAACCTTGGTTGTCTGTTTTTTTTTCTGAAGAGTCGAACTGTACAGTTCTATGTGTGTATAATGAACTGAGGCTTCGGGTCATAAATCATATTTATATGTTTATCTCGCTCGCACTTAGACGTCTTATGGAGAGGTGTAGTGATGTGCGTAAGAATTGTAGACGTGCATATCGATAACAATCGACTCCCACGTGTGTCCGTAGCAAATTATCGATACCGGGTTGCATCGACTACTTGCTCTCGTTGCTCGACTACTCGGTTTAAAATGCGTCGACTTTACCCTGGCGAATGTCAGTCAAGTAAAAATGACATTAAACACCAGTACACAGGTCATATTTTCCAAGAATTTTTTTATCAATGAATAAGATTGGATATTAAAAGAATATGAAGCCACAACAGTAGAGCGACTCGACTCATTTGAACGGTAATGAGCTTAGAGTATTGATTTATTTACGGGTAGCAGATACAAACCTATGACCGCGTACAACTCGCTTAAGAATACAAGTGACCTATAGTGTCAAGATGACTACTAAAGACTTGGTGAGATTGTAGTTAAAAAAAACTAAACTAAGCTATATAGTTACTAAAAAAACTACCACAAAACTTGTGTCACTTTTTTATATATGTAAAGATACAGAGAGAAAAGATTTTCCTTTGTAATATTTTAGGAAAAGTTCGTATTTATCGTGCTATCTCTACCTTCACTAGCTATCTTAGAGAATGACATTATTTTAACATGTGACAATAAACAATATAGTTCCATTCACTTCCCCGTCTCGTTACATAGAAAATAAAAATGACAATTGAATTCTACATTACATTATATTTTACATTATATTTGAACGTATATTAATTATGCAATTGTTTTTATGCCGACTAAATAAAAAAAAGCGATTTACAATATTATGAAATTGATGTAGTCCGTGACGTGTCCGTCACTGGCGAACCTTGCTATCTCCGGAAGTGGAATTTCAGGTAACACGCAAATCTAAACTTAGTTTTAGAGGTCCGGTCGCACGGCACACAGTACAACCGGCCTGCGATACCGGCTGTACAGACTGATTTAATAAAGAATTTTTTCATTACCAAACCAATATATATAAGCCAGAAGTGAGCTCGCGTCTGGTTAAGATATTATCAAAAAAATCCCTGTAAAACAAGACAGCATACGGCCTACCCGGATGGGTGTACATCCGGGAGGAAAACATTAAAACAAAAAATCAGCATATATACTAAATCTTTTATACTCATATCACTATGTATTTCACAATAAAGCCAATTACAACCTCCTTTTATTCGTTATTAGATTTTTTACTAACAAAGGAAAATGCTTTTGAATTGTTGACGAGGGAATTCATTTCCCTGCGGCCTGTTGAAAGCGTTGTGACGGCGGCAATAAATCAATATAACTCCTTTTCCACTGGCGCTACTGCGAACATAGAGTCAAGGTCCACATTACAGCTAATGTAATCCACTATAATACATTTTATAAATACCCACGTTCAAGCCATTAG
>JAODUI010017052.1:0-11001 GCA_027563995.1 Papilio gigon | reverse complement strand
GACCTCCACGAACATTCCAAGACTAAGATAAGATAAATCCGTTCAGCCGTTCTCGAGTTTTAGCGAGACTAACGAACGGCAATTCATTTTTATATATATACATATTACACGTTTGTTTTCTAATGTCGATGTTTTTAAACAATCATTTATTTACACGAGGATCTCTGCGCGGTGTAATTCATAGCTGCATTTAGAGGGCAACGATCAAACTGCATCAGTTACCAATGATTCATTGCTATTTGAACTGACATTTTGTTATTGCTCTCACAATGAACTATCACTTGGTCTGTGGAAAGAAGTGAGTTTTTTTTAAAATTATTCCAGATGCCAGTTTTATCTAGTGTTAATTATTTAATTAATTAATTTGTTGATATGTTTAAAATATTTTTATAAGTGGCCAGCGTGATTGTTTTGTGTGTGTGTGTGTGTGTTTTTTTTAATAAAATTCCAGTAGATTTTTTTTAATTTATCAATATTTCCTATAACCAGTCCTGGTTAGCTTGAACTTGTGTTGGAATATGAATCACGATAATGGTCGAACGGTGGCATTCGAACCAACGACCGCTAGATCGGTAGTGCATACCCTTAATCACTGGGCTATTAGCACTATAGATGCTGGGATAAGAAAAATAATTGTGTAATTTTTGTGTGTATGGTTTGTTTGATAACTTATGTTATTATGGAATATGTGGGTGGCTATAAAGGTGGAAGAACGAAGTGTGTGTGAAAGCTATACTAGAGGTGAGTTCAGATGTTAACTGACAGAGATGTATGAAGCTGTGCCGATTGTATGGAAAAGGGCAGGTTGATGTTTTTACATAAAATAATACTATTCATATTTTAAATGATCTTAAAATAACCATTATTAATACATTTGTTCACAAACTTCTTTTTAACAAGTTCGCGGTGAAACGAGGTCTAAATCATCCCTAATGCAACTGCCTAAAAGTACGCGAAAATTGGAGCCATAGCAAACGTGTTGCGAAGTTTAATTTATAAATTGCCAAATAAAAAACATTGAAGAAATGTTTGTAAAATTCGTCTAAGAAATAGATAATCATATTATATCAAACGCTTTCAGTTACAACTGAACAGTCCTTGTATAGTTAAAACTGACGTGTGTAGGTTAAAATTTAAACCATTAGTTATCAGTTTAGGCTACACATATAAGTCTATACAGTTTGACATTTCAGTTAATACTGAAAACCGACAGTAGAGTTTATTGAGATAATTTTACTTTTTATTATTTCTATTCTGAACTATTTCAGTTTAAAAAGAACCAAGTCAATATAAGCGCTAATAGTCTAAATAGGGACTATCGATCTAGCGGTCATAGGTTCGATTCTCGCCATTCGACTATTGTGAACCATATCTTAACATACGCTTTTTAAAGTTTACCTTACAAGAAGAATTAATTGTAATTTAAATTTTTATTTTCAGATACGTCCCTGTACAAGACAATATCGCGTCGACCACAGAAGGCATAGACCAAGGGACATCGCGACACAGACCACAGACAACCGAGGTATCTGTTAATATAGTTAACGAAACGAAAACAAACGAACGAGATGAAATCTCCTTTAAACATACAAATAGATTCAGACCCTTCTCAATCGAAAATTACAATGCTATCCTCAATAACCTTTCTACAATATCAAATGAAAGAGATAAACAAGGTGTTAGTTATTTTAAACTACCGTTGTCACATAAATACGACTCAGATAAAATTAAATGGGAACCAATTGAAGAAAGAATTAATCAGATAAATAAAATTACATCAAATCAGGTAAATATTGAAATAAAAAATACATATTTCAAACCATTTATAACAGATGAAGCTAAGGTAAATGATCTCAAAAGAATCGCTCGACAGATAATAATAGACAGATTGAAAAAAGCAGTCGAATCATTTCGAATTCATTCATCATTGAAGGAGCTACAAGATATGAAAACTGAATTGACTATAGAAAATGGTGTAGTAAAGACATCGCAAAAAGTTTCGCAACCTTCTTTAACGAAAGAAATTAAACCAGAAAACCTGACAAAAGACAATCTAGAAGAGGAAAGTAAATCAATAAAAGAAACAATCAATTTATACGAATTAATCAATGGAGAGACTGCAGTGATGAAAGAACGTAAACCCGATAATGATAGCAAATTGTTTTTGATCCAAGAAATAATTGAGTGTATCGAAGAAGGTTCAGTGAAACAGAAATCGGCAATATTCGAAAATAAAAAAGCATCAAAACTATTAAAAGGCCGACAGATAGAAATGAACTTAGCAAGCAAAGCATTTTCTATCGGTACAGAAATTATACGACGCATTAAAGAAACAGCCGATGCAAGATTATCAACAATTTCAAAGAATATATTTACTTTATATTTAACAAATGTAATACTATCATTATCTCGATATATACCACAGTTATATAGAAAAGAAGAGTATAGGACAGAATTAATTAAAAGCGAAATAGACATTATAAGAAAGAGAAAACTATCAAGCACAGATATAGTACATATGGTATCAAGAAAACCTGTAGATTTAACTGAAAAAATGAATACAGTGATATCTGAATTCAATTCTAAACTCAACATAAATAAATTCAAAGTTCACGATAGACGAGCGAAGAGTGTTGGTAGAGTAGATGAAATTAATAACAAATTTGAATGGCACAGTAAAATGGACGAAGAAGAGAAGGAGAATATGAAAGAAGAGATTAAACTTGCAACTTTAGCAGCCGCAAGAAGGATGTTAGGTAGACGAAGATCATATCACAATTTGAGTGATTTCGAAAACGGAAATGTCGACGGTTTAACTTACGTAGCAATTGTTGAATCTCACGTTTATACTAACAAGAACGCAATCTTCGATGACAATGTCTCATATATAAATACACAAGTAAATAATATCTTAGAGACAGATATCAATGAAATGGTTGCTACTGAATGTATAGCCGGTAACAAGTCATCAAAATTTGAAGGTTTATTAAAGGACGTTCATATTAAAAATCAACAAGAGTTTAAATCCAATGAATTATATCCTAATGAAAAAGGACAGAGAATAGATTACGTTGCAACTGTTACGGTTAAACATAGACAGACACCAATAGAAGTAAGTATAAAGAGAGATAATAAATATATGGAAGTTAATAAACATTCTTCAAATGAAACGATTTTGACTGATATACAAGAAAGTGAACTAATTACAGATAAATATGATGTGAAAGTACAAGAAGAAGATATAGAAAACTTTAAAGATGTAATAATACCTACATCTATCATAGAGGAAATCAAAGAAGCAACAGAGGATGAAACGAATGAAGTTTTTAAAGAAATACAAAAGAAATCTATAGAAATAACTGAACTCAAAGATTTTCCGATTGTTACTATAGAGCCAAAAGAACTTAGTAATGTGCAAGCGAAGAGTGAGACTATAGAAGAAATAAACAATGTTCTTGATGTAATGGAAGTCAGTGAAAGTACAGTTGTAGAAGAAAATAAATTAATTGCTCAAGAGATTATTCCAATAGTCGAAGAAGTCGCTGAGATAGATATTCAAGAAATCAATGAAATGCTTTCGAAAGATAATGAATGTAAAGAAGCTGGTATACTAACAATAACGGAATTGGAAGAAGAAAAACTAAACAACGCACAAGTTTTAAATAAAGAATGTATAAGTGAGGTATACAATGAAAATATAAAAGTGGTCGAGACTCACAGTTGGTTTGAAGATAAAGGTATTTTAACAACGGAAACAGATAAAATGTTTGCCACTAAAGTGGTCAATGAAACTTTAATACATGAACAACCTATTGTATTACCACAAATTGAAATACAATCTGAGACATCAGCTAGAACTATCACAGAAGAGAGTTTCTTAGATGTAGCATTTGCTACTAGTCGTGATATACTAAGTGAATTATCTACAGAAACTGATACAGAGATGATTATGGGTAATGTCGATATTGACAAAGGTGTTGCTATAACAAAGACGGAATTAAAAGAATTTAGAGATGCGCAAGTCGTTACTATAGCAACGGCTAGACAAATAAGTGAAGTTTTCGACGAAGTTGAAAATGATATTGAAATTAGTGAAATCACAGAAGAATTACCAATAATAACATTAGAAGAGAATTTAATAAAACCAGTGATTTCTGGTAAGGATGTATCAAGACAGTTCAGTACAGTATTTAATACTGTAGATGAAATAGTTGAAAAAGAAAACATCCAAGAAGATAAAGCAATTGAAGTGGTAGAAATTAAGGAATTTGGAACAGCTGATAGACTTAATTACGCTAACACTGAAGACATACATACAGAATTCAACCAATTATATATAGAGACTTTTAATAACGAAACGAACGAAGTATTTGCAACATTATGTACCGAAATCGATCATTTTAACAACATTAAAACAATTTGTAATGCCACTGCTTTAAATATTTATACGAAACTTGAAGGTACAGAAAATTTTGAAACTGTAATAATAAGAAATGAAGAATGTACATCTTTAGATGTGACAGAAGAAGTAATAAATCTTTATTCCATTTGTTATCCTATAATAGAAGATTTAATAACAAAAACAGAAGAAATCGAAGAACTATCAATTGATATAATAATTGAAGAAATGAGTACATCAAATCTAGAAGCAGAGTTAGACATAGTCAAACCATATTGTACATCTTTAGTTAATGATATACATATAAATATGTACGATGCTGAAAATATACAAATCCCTTTTATGAACGAAGAAAAAACAACAGAATCAATTGAAGATGCCTTTAACAAAGCCGAAAGTTTGATTACAGAAATATGTCAAGATGTAAATATTTCTATTGAAGAAGTTGTGATTATTAGTATTGATGTACCTAAAACTAAAGAAGCCAGTGTTAAAGAAGAAGGTGGAATATTTGAAATGGTTTCTCCAGTTGTTACACCTTGTATGACACAATTAGATGTTACTCTTTTCGAAGTAGAAGCTTTTGATAATGAATGTATAAATGAAGAACACACTGTATATGAAGAAGAGAAAAGAGATTACAATTTATCACATCCTGTATGTACTCATATTTGTTTATACGTAGATATAGATTTAGAAGAATGTAATTTATTTGAAATTGATCAAATACCAGAAGAATTAACTGTAATGTCTATTGAAGAACAAATATTTTATATCGCATTATCAATATGTAGTTCGATTTCAAATGAATCTATAATAAATTATATTGAAGCGGAAATATTAGATAAAGAAGATTTACAAGAAGAAAAAGGAGAAGTATCAGAAGAGAATAATTATTATTCTAAAGCTTTAGTAACATGTATAGCAATTAGTCAACATATTGAACTAATTTTAGAAGACAATAAAGAATTTAAAATTAATATACTCAAAGAAGAATTGGCTGCAACACAAATGGAACCTCAAGTATTAATTACAACCCTAGCAATTTGTACATCGGTTTCAAATGAGATTATTATCGTTTATATTGAAGCAGAAGTTCTACCAGAAGTGAATCTCCGAGAAGTGAAAGCAGAATTATCAGAAGAGATGAATAACTACTTCAATGCTTTAGTAATATGTATTGAAATAAATCAAGACATTTACCTTATTCTAGAAGAAAGTAAACAACTATTAATTGACAAACTTGAAGAAAATATGGCTTTGTCTAATTTAGAACCACAAATATATTCAATTGCATTTCCAATTTGCACTTCAACTACAAGCGATGTAATAACAATCTATTTTGAAACAGGATTAATAGAGACGGAAAATCTCCAAGACGACAACGCCAGTACATCTATAGAGGAAAATTATCTTTACTCGGCTTTAAAACATTGTATTGAAATTATTCAATATATAGAATTATTATTAGAAAAAAGTGAAAAATTTGTAATAGATAGGTACTCAGAAGAATTAACTACAATGTCTTCAGAGCCATTTGTTTTAGGAAGAACTCAACCAATATCAACAGACATACTTAATCATATTAATCAAGAAGTCAATGAAACGAAGAATTTAGTTATTGAAGAGATAGAGAAAGAAGAAGCAGACGTAATTATAGAAGTTAGTAAAATGGCTTTAATTTTAGCAACATGTATAGGTGCTGTTCAAAAAATTTACACAGATTTAGAAGTATGTACTACATTCAAATTGGATGAAAACAAAAAAGAAATGACTAGCATTATAGAGGAACCGTTAATATTAACAACAATATTACTAACATGTATTTCAACAATAGAACATTTAAACATATCTTATAATAATACTGAAATTTTAGAAATCAATCAATCGTTTAAAGAAAACGCAGTTTCGATTACAGAAGCTAAACATTTTGGAACAATATTACCTATTCGTACGGACATTGCTGAAACATTAATAACGAAATTAGATGAAATTAACCAATTTAATGCAGATAAGATTCAAACATATCAAGCTATAGATTCTTCAGAACCTAATACATTATCTAAAACATTACCTAAATGTATAGAAACTATAATTGTATCAGATATACCTGTTTTCGAAGTAACTTTGCTAGAAACTGAAATTTACGAAGGTCAAAAAGTCTCTCCGTCTTTAGAAATTAAGGAATTAACACACGCTCATACTATGTGTGAAGATATTCTAGAAAATAATGACGTATCTACACGTGAAGTAGAAAATACTTCAATAAGTTATAAAGTAGAAGAAAAACATGCTAATTTAAGTAGCGAAGAACTGAATTATAATGCTACTTTTGCTTTAAGTTCGGCTACAGCGGAACAAATAAACGTAAAATACGATATAGTTGAAGATTATGAAAATGATGTTGAAGATGAACAAATTATTAATACCACAATTGAAACTCGAGATGTAGCTATGGCCCAATCAATAAATAATGCCACAGCAATAATGGAATATGATAATTTGCGTTCAGTTAAAGAAAACGTGAATGATAATGTTGAGGAATCAGCTGTTATTAGAATCCAACCAAAACAAAAGAACATTGGAACAATTCAAAAAACTAATGTTTCTTATGAAGATAGACTTGACACAGTTTCTAAAAGTCGTAAGAAAAAATCTGTTACTGTAACAGATGAATTTGATGATGCAATAATTATAAATAAAGCAATATTCAATATTGAAGGTAATGAAATAAACAACCAAATGACAATCATTGAAAAACCTACAGATTTAACTGCAAGAGAAACCATCACAATGGGAAGAAACAAATCAAATGTCAAATGTAAAGCATCCAATGTCGTGCAAGATATTCAATCTGATATCAACGTAGAGGAAGTTTCAGGAACAATTAGAAACATTACAGATAAAAAACTAACCGTCAAAGTACCAATAATAGAAAATATAAACGAAATTACAACAGTAAGTATCAGAAAAGCCAATGAAAATAACAAGGACAGAAATCTTACTATTCATAAAGGTAAAGAGAAAAGAGATGGTGATCAAGAGCTATCATACAACTTAAAATTAAAGCTTCGAAATGAATCAATTTACGACAATAAAGAAGAAACTTTACTTATAAAAAGAACGAAAGATTCAAAATTTCACACAAGAGAATTTGAAGAAGAATTCAATCTTAGTTTAGAACAAGAAACAGGAGTTACAATACAAGAAATTTCTGATTCTGATGATAATATAGATGACAGTGTCGATGAGGATGAAAACCAATCTATAGATGCATCTGTTGAACTTAATTTACACTCAGAAACACAAGACAGTCAAGACGAGACATTAAAATTTGTGAAGAGAAGTAAAAAACAATACTATACAAAACAAGGAGAATCTGCAGCTCTCACTATATTCAGAAAAGAAGATATAGTTGATGAACCTGTTACCAAAATTTACAAGGAAGATAATTTAAGAAGCGACGTAATAAAATATTCAAATGGATGCGAATATCATAGTAATGCTAAAATGATTTCAGCTCAGTCATCGGAATTCGAATCTAAAAGTCTACGAGACAGTTTTGTTAATAAACAAAAAGTTAGTAAGTTATCAAAAATAAATACCAATTCTCTAAACATAGGACTCAAGAAAGAGTCACATGAGGACGTTATTAGAGGTTTTTCAGATTTAGAAATAACAGCATCCAAATCTAAAACAATTGAAGGTCATTTTGAAGAATCAGTCACAAGTTTCACTTCGGAAGAAACCTCAGCATTGATTTCATCTAAAGACTTCGATTCAACTATTGTAAATACATCAAAAACACTTGCTCTGATAGATCTCAAAGGAGATGAGATCGATGGACCACAAAATATGGAAACAAATGACAGTTCACAAGAAATTGAATCACCAATAAAACCTCCGACACCATTGACGGATGAATACATTTTTAGACTCGTTGCACCGATGCCTAAGAGCCGAAGCACTACACCAGCTCCGACGGAACTAAGTCCTAAAATAAACAAAGCAGAAAATATACTTAAAGATTTCATACCAACGATAGAATCGGTGACAATTGAAAGAATCATTTATAATCCACCACTGCCTACCCCACCTACAAGTCCATTACACTCTCCTACTTACATTAAACCAGGTCTAAACGGTGGTATGAAACGACTGCCAAGATATTGTAAACCAGGACTAAGAGGTGGATCTGACAGACCTCCAGTACCCAAGGTATAGTTAAAAGTGTATCTTTTAAATGTAACTAAACCATTTAAAATAACTATGTAGAAGTTATTTTTCCTAAAACCATGGAATCATGCAGTCGACTTAACAAAATATCGTTTGCGCAATTGTTAAGCGCTTGACCGGAATGAACCGTACTCGATATTGTCCAGGATTCGAAATCCCGCAATATAGCAATGTGTTTTTCCATTTTCGAATTTCATATATACATTGTACAACGCTCTTACGGTGCAGGAAAACGCGATGATGCTCATATCGGCGACGTAATTCAAAGATATGCGTGAAGTCAACCAACACGCACTGGGTCAGCGTGGGTGACTATGGCCTAGTCACCCCTAATAGGGTAGGCTCTGAGCCACTCGGTGGGGACGTGTAGTGAGCTAATTATGATGAATTAAAATACTTTTAACTTCATGAAATATTTAACTTTTCAGGAGGAAATATTGGAAGTACGTAGAAATTTATCAGCTCTGACATCAGACATAAACGAAACATTACAAAACATAGAAAAATATAAGAAATTGATTGAAATATTAAAACAAAACAAAGAAGAGGGTACATCTAAAACTATGGAAGAAGTTGAAAAAACTGACGAACAGACGAAACCGGTACAAGTTGAAGACACTAAAGCTGAAGAGGTAAAAGAACAGAATACAACAGAACCACCTATTGACCAAGAAACCATAGAAACTATTAAAGGAAATCCCAATACAGAAGATTTCGAAGATATTAATGTTAGTAACAAAAAACCTGATGTTTTGAACATAAATATTGAACAGGTTATATTAAATAAAATCGAAGAAGCAAGAATTAAAAGTTACGATATTAAAGAAGTAACATCTATTGAGGAAATAGATAAAGAAAATGATGATATCATAATAGTTGAACTGGCACCTGACACAGCTGGTGATGAATCAATTGAAAAGGAATATAATATAACACCAGAAGATGGAGAAACTGTAAAACTTGAAACGGACAGTGTATTGATTGAAATAGAAAAAAACAAGGTAAGAATTTTACTGTTGTAAATTGTTATTAGTTAGCTGAATCTACGCGAACGACTGGCAGAAGACTGGCGCAGGACAGGCGATCAGACGATCTCTCGTGTCGGAGGCTACACACTTTGGGTCGCTGCGTCAGCGAAGAAAGAAAATGAGTAACTTAAATAATTATAAATGAGAGAAAATAAGAGCACGAATAGAACAATATGCCTTCCAAACAATGTACCGATTTGGTCAAGATTGGAGTAGTCCAGTCTTTCTAAGTGTGATAACGACGCCTGGGAGGGCGTTTGAAACGTTAATGGGCCCATAAAAAATGGAGGGGAGTTTATGTGTGTTAGGGGGGCGATGTATAATTTGTAATTTTGTTTAATTTATATAGTATTATAAATTTCACTAACATTAAACCCGCTACACAATAACGTTCACTTACGTAAACATCGTTTACTATTTCTATATATTATAAATATTAAATATTACAAATAATAAAACCGCTGATATAGACGGCGGTTGTTATTTGAACCAGTTCTAAACTATAATCTTAAAATTAAAGTAATGTATTTCTGGTTATTAAGTTTTAGCGGTTTTTTAATATTTTTGTATGATTTAGGAAATAAGAGAAAAATTGGAAAACCAAATTGATGTAACACCTGATGAAGAACAGAAAGTAGCTGATGGTGAAGTGGCTAGTAAGTTATTTTATATAAAATTTAGTAGGAATATGATGGTCGATTTAAAAAATTAGTAGAATACCGAATTAATATCGAAAATACGAAGCCATTTTGAAATAGTGTTAACAGAATAATAATTCGAAAATAATTACTGGATTAATAACCATTTGAAATTTAAATTATCTTTAGTCAAAAATAAAATCAAGTTTATTAACTATAAACAAAAGTTACAGTTACAGAAATTATCGATTAAAATAATAAACAAACTTGGCTAATTGGATGAGACTCAGCTGATGCACTCAGATTGTCAATGCCGTGTTTATATGCCAACGTACCATGGTTACTATAATTAGATTTTTGTTCTAATTACAGGAGTTACAGAATTAAGACCAGATAGACCTATACTTGAACACCTAAGTCCCGTAGAAACAAGTCTAAGAGAAACGGACACGATGAAAGAAGCCCATGTTATAAGGTATAATTATAATCAGCCTAAATTACTTTTAAAGCGTCTGTAGTGGTACGCGCTTGACCGGACCGTACTCGACATTGTCCACGTTCGATCCCAATGTGTATAGATTTTCGTATTTCTTACGTACATGACGTTGCACTAAAGGCAAACATGTACATATGTGAAGTAATTCAATATGTGTGCAGTCAATGCACTGACAGCGCTGACTGTGGACTAGTCACTGATATA
>JAODUI010017051.1:0-11030 GCA_027563995.1 Papilio gigon | reverse complement strand
TTTCGGTCTGCTACGGTCTGCGTCGAGAACTACAGTTATACCTAAGCACTAACACCGTTTTTTAAAATAAGTATTACTACGTTGATGTTGTACATTCTAATCGATTAATTCAAGGAGTCATAGAACCGCTGGGTCACGCTGATTTCTATATAAATGGCGGTGGACCGGTGCAGCCTGGATGCATGGTGCCGTCCTGCAGTCATCTGCGGGCGGCTAACGTTTACACCGAGAGTATAAAAGCGCCTAAGTCATTTGTGGGTATTAGATGTCAAAGTTGGAAGCATTTCGAGCAAAACGCCTGCGAAAAGGATCTCGCTGTACTGGGATACGGGTCTTCGATAAAAACACGGGGACTTTATTATCTTCGAACAACTGCAAGTTCACCTTTTGGACTCGGAATGGAGGGAACGAAAAATAAAAGGCCACCAGTCGACAGTTGGCTAATGGCCTTAACTTGACATCTATAACTAGTTCCTACTGTGATATTTGCCATATACTGTACAGAGTTTACGTAAAAAGCGAGGAGTATTAAAAATTTATTAGCTTTTTTACGTTACTGCCATTTGTTCAACTGTCACAAAAAACAGTGAAGGCCGAACTGCATTCGTTCCATATGAGTCAGTGTCAATAAGTATGTTATGAAAGAACAATTGCCACACTTAAAAAAAAAAACAATAATTTTGTTCTTTCAAACATTTTGAATTAAATTGAAGTTAAATAGATAATGTAAAATTGGAAACTGATGTTTTAATTTTTTTGCTAATATTGAGAAATATATTTTTGCAACAAGTACCGTGCCTAATACTGAGACATTGGCAGCGTCTGTGTAACTGTTTTTGGAGTGTCTTTTAATGCTGACTTTTAATATTAAAATGATGATAAATGAGTGTGAGATAAAAGGTTTTATATTTTACATTAGACCGACTTCCTGCCATTCGCCTAAGGTGATGTTTTACTCGTTTAATTATATCCTACGACCTAATTTTTAACTATACAGTTAAAAATGAAGATTTGACTTTACGCAAGCGCTCTATAAAATTACTAATCGTTTAAGTAAAAATATAGTTAAACCAGAGACGATTTCATAACTTTTTAATTAATCGATTCTAACTGTATCGACGGAAATACGTTTATTGCTAGCAACACCGAACACTTATTTACGTAACATCGAGCGAAAAAATCGACCGAAACTTAACTGAACTCCCGATACGCTTGTTGATATCAAAATTAACTTCGTTCGATGGTTCTTTATCGCTTTTCGAATGTTCTGCACGATGTAACACCGTTTCACTTTGTTTTATCTAAGTAGTTGAACTTTGCCGCGATCTGTACCACGCCATCCTTTGATTACCATTGTTATAACAATTGACATTGTTTTCCTTCGCATTGTCTTTGAAGATATGCAGTAATGTAAAATCCATATCCAAATACAAATTTGTTAACTTAATTTTCCATGACTAAATATAACTTAGTAAAGTTTTTAAATAGTTAAAAGCGCCAATAGCCTCATGGTTAACGGTACGGACTACCGATCTAGTGGTCGTGGGTTCGAATCACGCCATTCGACGATTGTCGTGGATCATTGCCTAACATAAGCTTTTTCTAGCTTACCTGGAACGGTTACAAGAAATATTAGTAAAATTAACAAAAATCTACTAAAATTTTACTTAAAAAAAAAAGTTATTTACCTTTTAAAACTGGTATATCGTTAAAGTAAAATAGCATTACATTTTTGTATTTTACTAAGAAAAGGTTTGTCACATTTTAATGCAAAGGTTAAGTGAAAAATGATGTCATTCTTTGTGTTAGCCCTAAGTGAAAAATAGTATATTTTATATACATAAATATGTATTACTTCGGCCGTACCTAGCTGGGAAATATGTATCAGGGATTTAAAGGTCAAACAGTTTTATAAGAGACATAATTATGCCTATACAAACTTATGGAATTGTAAATGGTTCTAGAATGTTCGATTCATATGACAATATGTTTATTAAGGATTTTTTGTCTTTCGACCACATTATCGCTTAACAGCTGGGTTTGAGGTCAGGTGCTTATTTAGTATTCAAAGAAAAAATTTATTCGTAAAAATGTGACTTCAAGGAAGATTTAAGGTACTATCATTTAGAGTTAATATTTTAAAGAGTGTCAAATAAACTGACATTACCGTACTGAGAGCTGCGAGCACCGTAACAAAAAAAAAGTCCGTAGAGAGAGTTGTTATAACGGTAACGGGCCTCGGTTTAGGATGGGTGAACATGGGGTTCATGCATCCTAGCTTGAGCCTGAGCCTGACACACCGGACATATAGCTCCCATGTCTGACGGTGCGTCGAGGCATTTTTTCCCTCTATAAAAAAAAAACCGTAACAATTGTATTGTTGTAACTGTTCTTGAAAAAGGAATGGGAAGGATGAAGATGTATCAACACTTGTGTCACTTTAATCAAAACCGTCTAAAGAATTCCGTCACAATATAATTGTCGAAAAAAAAAACGCTTTCACCTCGCTTACGCAGTGTTTAAAATGTAAACGTCACCAAACACCGTCATACTTAACAACAAAACACGACACCGATGTGAATTCAAAATGGACACTCGTTGTCGTATTTGTGATGTGAGACGTGTAATACAGATTAAAATATGAACTTTTTTTTTTACTAATAGATTTTTTAATATATTTATTTAGTAAAAAAAAAAAAGATAACAAAAACGACACAACTTCTAAGAACGTCGCCAAACTGCTTAGCAATTGTTCCTTTACTAATATTTCTTTTAACCATTCCAGGTAAGCTTGGAAAAGCTTGTGTTAGGATATAGTTCAAGACAATAGTCCAAACTGACGATCGCTAGATCTGTAGTCGATTCCCTACCCCATTAGGCCGTTTGCCCCTCTTCTACTTTAAAAAAAATTGCCTTAAAAATTATTATTACTTCGATGTTACTTGGACTGTCTAGAAGAGAAAGATTAAAAATTATGGTCACCCGTCTAGGTATATACAGGTATATAGTCTTTAGTAGAAACCATAACAATCTCATAGATAAGCATGTACTTCATAGTCATTTTAAACAGATTATCAAAAATAAGCTACAATGGCTAAAAATACAAGTATAATTACACCAAAGTGAAATACCGCAATCCACATAACTAGATTAGATTGTATACTATAGATTAATTGAACATAATATATCGAATTAAGTTTCTCTAATGCATTAGATTTCAATCATGCGAGTCCTGGATTTCTAAGATACGAATTAAGAAACATTCCATCTTGTATAATTAATTATAACAACACTCATAGACGAGTTCGATTAATATTAAACTGAATTAATTAATTTCACTATTTAAAACGCTAATAGCCTAAATGTTAAAAATACGGACTACTGATCTAGCGCACGTGAGTTCGGATTCCACCATTCGCCTATTGTCGTGAACCATATCGTAACATTGGTACTCATAGCGTCGGTGGCGCAGTTATTAAGCGCTTGACCAGAGCGCACCGTTCTCGACATTGTTCAGGTTCGATCCCCGACATGTACCAACGTATTTTTCCTTTTCCGAATTGCATATGTACATTATACGACGCTCTTACGGCGAAGGAAAACATCGTGATGCAAACTCCACATATCGGCGAAGAAATTGAAAAATATGTGTGAAGTCAACCAACACGCACTGGGCCAGCGTGGTTGACTACTGGCCTAGTCATCCTTAATAATAGAGTAGGCTCCGAGCCCCTCCGTGGGGACGTATGCTGAAGCTGATGATGACGATATCGTAACATAAATTTTTCAAGCTTACCTGGAGTGGTTTCAAGAAATATTTGTTAATTAACAAAAATCTACTAATATTAAAAAAAATGTATTACTAAAAATTATGTGGAACATCTAGTAATGTATATAAATTTTCAATGTAAAATTGAACATGAATAAAAAATACTAGTGATCAGTGTTTCCAATACTTGTATAGGCGAACCTGAGGCTGTGTAGTTTTGCTGTTAAAATTTCGCCAGCATAAGTAAGTTTTAACTGTACAGTTAAAATTATGCAATTGGAACTGAAGGTGTGTTGGACTGACACTCATACATTGAACTGTGATTAAATAAACTTTTGTATGTCAATACGAAATTTCCAACGACAATAATTTTTTACAATTTGAGAATGAAGTTAAAAAAAAATGGTTAAAAGTCAATAAATACTGATCATTTAATTTATCTCAGGAGACGTGTCATACATTTTGTGCAGACACGAGTGTATCAGGAAGTACATAGCCCAAGGGAGGACCCAACGTTGTTTATTCAAAGGACCTTAATTGTATTGCCCTTTCAGTCCTACGCAACTGAATGATTCAGTTCTCTAACAACGTTATTTACAATTATTAAACAGAAAGTTAAGTTTTCAATGTTTAGTGAATAATCTAAATCAATAATTTACATATATCAAATCTTGCAAGTCCTTTGGAGAAGCTCTAAGCGTAGCATTAAGCGACGTGTGGCTGATATGATGATGAAGATATATAAAACACAACCAGTTTTTTTTAAACCTACTATCTCTTACTCGAAACCTCATTAGACAATCGAATTAAAAAAGCCTATACTACTTAGGTATATATAAACCATTCTCCCTTAAAAGTCCTGTAAAGATCAGTTCAGCTGTTTTGAAGATCGGTACAAAACGAAAATTTACACAAGAACATATTTAAAAAAATGATATTTTATTATAACTATGTAATCAACAGGTACTCGAAATATTGTTTTTTATTTGATGTTTTATAGGCACTAATTTTAATACTGCCAACACTGACCACGTTATTCAGTCATGACGGTCTGACCTAGAGAAATCGTGATTCCATTCTAAGTGGAAATTTTGATATTAAGGCCTTAATCTTATCAGAGATTTAATTACGCTGTCTTTTACAGAAAATTGATTGATGGCTCTTTAATTAAATACACTCAGTGGCTAACAGAACACAGACCAGTATTAATTTTGCGTAGAAATATAATTATAAATATCTTATATAGACTTTATGAAACTCTAAAGAAGCCTATGTCACAAGGCGCGCCGATACCTAAACTAGAATAAAATCAAACATAGTAATGTAACTAAATGTCACTGTGCCTTATTTTGTTTTGCTCATATATGTGTAGCTATTGAGGTGAGTCCAAAAGGAGCGAGCTGCAAACCGGCGCAGGGACGGTGCAGGCCATCCCTGCATGTGCTGAGCTGGCATCTTTTGCCACACATTTCACCTTTTTTTTGTTGTTATACTAAACTTTTTGTGATTTTGTGTGGAAATAAATGAGCTTCTGTCTTTCTTATAATGTACATAATGGTAAATTAATATTTTTAATATAGACAAAATCGTGTATGCCAAATTCCTAAGGTAATTAAAAAAAAATCTGAAATAACGACAATAAAATAGGAATTAGTTTATATAGAGTCAGTTTATTTTATTAAAAAAAATATTTCTAATTAGTAACTAAGATATTGGTAGAATTCAACAGTAATGGTAGAACATATTACAGATGACGGTATATCCCAGAAACAGTGCGCGTTTGTTTGAAACAGTGCCAATCTACAGAAATAATTTGCCTTTCACTCTACCCTAAGCCATTGCTTGATCTACACAGGCCTGTCACTAACACAATTAGTATCTGTATCAGTACGTTTGTGATGGACTTACTCCTTGCAATATGTAAATATAATCTGTTCACGTTGACTTCACCCGCTTGAAATTCCGTAAGACAAAGATTGGTTTCGCAAAATGTACGAGAATGTTTCTATCATAGCAATCATGCTTGTGATTTCTTAATCTGTTCTAGAAAAACTTTTTTTTTTTTCAATGTACTTACTCCCTTAGTTTAACAACGTGGTCATATAGCCTAAAACCTAACGCAAGCTTCTTGTTTCTACAAAAATATTTATTCAAAATTGTACCGTAGTTGCTAAGAATATCATAACAATGTCGAAAAAATTGTAGAGTTTAATTTGGCTATATACTAGTTTTTGCCGCACATTTAATTTTTTTTCTTATACTATAATGTTTGTGTGCTTTTCTTTGCCAGTTAATGAGTTTCTTTCTTTTCTTAATTGAGTGTAAGATTTTAAAATAATAATAGTATATTTAACTAATTAATTAAATCTATAATTAGCTTGCTTGTTAGAAATGGGAATGTAATTATAGCCGGATATCTTTCATTGCTGTTATCGACACATGTCACTTCACTTCACATGCTAATTATCCTGGATTGATTGTAAAATTAAATTTTTAGTTATATCTGAACCAATGACCTTTGAGCACAGAGAGCTTTATATTGTACTAATATGATTAAATCGAAAACTTTATAGATGGATGTTTGTTATAAGATATCTCCATAACGGCTATTTGATTGAAATTTGGTAGAAATGTTGAATACTGTGGAATATCGTGTAGGCTAATTAGTAAGTTTTTTTTTTAATTCTGCTCGAATGAATTCGCCGACAAAATCATATAAATATTTTTTTCCGAACGTTACAAGCCAATTATTACTGAGTACATTTGTCCTTATGTTTCTCAGATACTTTACATCAAATCTAACTCAGTATTGATAGAAAAGTTTAAAGTGACATTGAGGACAAAACTTACATCGTTTTAAACGGCAAGGGTCTTATATAAATAGAGAAATCCTTTATTTATTCTCTAGTAACAATTTGTCGACTCTAGTAAAATAGGATAAGCACATAATACTTCTTTAACGTCATCATCATCATGATAATCTTCAGTCTACGGTTCTCCACTACTGAAGGTAAGCTTCCCTCATCGATTGCCATGTTTACAGATCTTATACCGCCCTCGATAATACAATGTTCATAATTTTTGTTATTATTTAAAAAATGTTGTTAAAGTAGAGAAGTAAAGGTTAACTTGAATGAAGCTTAAGGGAATATAGAGAGAATTGTTTTGTTTCCTCTATTTATAGTACTAACATTTATCAAACGCAATCCGCATCGCAGCTTATTAACTTAAAGCTTCTGCTGTGATTTTATAAAACTAGGAAGTTTGATCTCGACTTAATCTTTATTTCTAAGACTAACTTGGGAAATCATTTTTAATTCCAATGTAAGTTGCAACGAGCTTTGAACTTTTTACTGTTCAGCTTGATTGCGGATGTAAAAAATTAAAAATGGTAGTTTCTTAGTTAACTTAGTTTTGTGATGTTAGTGGCATTTATAGTCTTCACATCATATATTCTTATATATAGTAATATGTGTACTTCCATTAAATAGCTCAAATAATGTAACTAAATATTTACTTATATATTGTTATACATAGGTTAATTATATTCCAAAACATCACGTAACTAGCATATACCTTCGTTATCAATTTTGTATACATACATTGCTTTATCCATGCTATTTAAAGCTGAAGACTTTTGGTTGTTTGTTTGTTTGAACGCGCTAATCTCCAGAATTACTAGTTGGTGTTGAAATATTCTTTTTGTGGTGCATAATCCATTCATCGTAGAAGGTTATAGGCTATATAACATCACGCTATGACAAATAGGAACGGAGTATTAATGAAAAATATTACAAAGAAGTTTAGCGGGTCATTTGATGAAAATCTAAAAAATGTCGTAAATGCACTGAATTCCAAGAGAACGAAGTCGCGGGCACATATATGTAGTTCATAATCGGTTTAACGCATATGTAAATACGCTAATGGATGTTATAACATCTTCAAATTCCATTTGTAAATGCTATTGCTTACTTAAATCGAACTCCACTACAGAGGTTTACTGGTAAGAGGTTTTATGTTCGACAAATTCTCACAATTTTATTTACTTTCAAATCCTTTTAACATATTCTCTATGAAACCTTAACATTTTAATTATGTTAAGGTTTTACAAAGAATTAAGTGTCAGATGCGAAATAAAACATTTGTTTACAATAATTCAGCATATGTAGAGTTATTTAGATTAGGGATTTATAAATGTAAAACTGAATATAAGAAACTAATCCACTTCAAAGTGATTACAACGGAGGAAGTCAATTCGCCAAAGGCGCTTTCAAAGTTGAAGCAAATAAACTTTGATTATGAAGTAATCTAACTTGTTACTCTACTAGTTGCTTGATTTCCTACGTAAAGCATTCATAAACATATATATGTTTTAAAAAAAAAACTTGTAATTTTTCTTTAAATGGCATTCAATTTACTGCTCACGACGGGATGAACGTCTAGAAAAATATGAACTGAAAAATCCACAAAGTAATCCGTCTGAAATGTTGATATTAAATTCGTGTGATGTTTACTATTGAAATAAAGTATATCAACGTGTGACAACGTCACAGCATAGTTGACATAAAGGTCTCGTTTGCATTTGGTATGCAAATTAACTAACAGCTCTATTCAGCATTCCCGTTACCACTGAGCAAACCTCTACACGGCTGTAATGAAAGCATTACGCCCTCAGACTGCAAAATTATGTCATCCAGTTTCGCCGACATGTCTAACTGGAGCTCTTGATTAACTACTTTTGGTTCAATAAGCTTTCCTAAACCCACATGCCTACTGATTCCATATCTGATAACAGGTAATATAAAACAAAATTATCGTAAGAAACGGGATTCTTACCTCGATTAATGGTCAGTCAACCCGTGACCATGGCACATGCAACTGCCGAAATATCGGGAGCTTAAAGAGGTTAATCGTGTCGTTTCGTCATCGTTTCTTACGAACATTTTATTTGTATAAACCACGAAAGTTTAAATATAGAACCAGATATTAAACGTACATTAGTGATTTAGTACTTTTTCATCAAAAGTACAGTTTGAATCTAATGAGATTTATAACGTATATTTAAAACGACTATTTGATACTCTTTGGATGTGTTATGACTTTTGTAATAAATACTCTTCGGTAACAATGATACAAATTATATGTATTCGTCTGTGTTAAACAAAAGAAAACCTTATGATATTAAAAATGAAATTTGATTTTAGAATTAGGAGTTAAACTGCAAGCCGATTGTCATTCGCTTTTATGATTATAAAAAAGTATATCATATGTGTTAGATTATAAAAAAAATCACAAACACAAATATGTTATTTCATTGTTCTAATAGCCGTACACAATCTGAGAAGTTAGAAAAATTAAGATTAGAAATGTTTAATTTACAATAAAGCCTGAAAGATTAATTAAAGAAAAAAGTTTAACAAATGGAAATGTAATGAAGTATACGAAGGTTACATTATGCTCGCATAAATTTTTTGCCGAAACACGAAGTGAAATGTACATTATAAATGCAAATGACACTTGACCGTGTGTTCTGTAAGCTCTGAATATTGTAAGGCTTATGACAATTCGACAAATTACAATTCCTGATTGGGATGTACGGATAATGTATATTTTATTTAAATTATAATAATTTATTATTTGTTGGATTTTGTTGTGTATGTGTGCCCGTTAAGGAATGGTTGATGCGCCTATCGTCATTCGGACACCAATGTCAATAGACCAGTCTGCACCGAGCTAACAGCCAAATCATTACTCCCTATAATTAAAGGATATTGTTCTCTAAGTGTTTGTAAATGCATGCTGTATATGACTTTGTATGTTTTTCATTCAACTACAACATCCTGTAGCCTTAAAGGGAACTTATTATGAGAAGTAAAGATTCATTTTATCTGTATTCTCTGGACTGTAATCGAAAGTCGGGCTATATGATTTGTTTAAATTAACAACTAGTTTTAACGACGCAGTGAATAGAATTTAACATAACAACGCTATGCTTTATAAAGGCGAACTTCATAAAGCTCACATTTGCAAGACACATTCGAATGCGGTATGCAAATTTACTAGGCATTGACGTAAGGCGCTTGAATTTGTAGGCTTTCTAAAGCTTGTAGGTTAAAGTAAGTCCAATCTTCTCGTTATATAACCCGTACGCTTATGTAACGGGAAGATTGAACTTACGGTTCGAAGCACCTGACCTTTAACTAGAGTTGGTAACATCGAATTCAGTCAACGCTTAAACTGTTTGCATAGTACATATTAAATTATGTAAATAAAATCAAACAGTATATAAAAGAGACATGAGTACGAGTATGTTAAATTAGTAGTTATATAAAAAAACAGTTCTCCTTATTTACTGAACTCATATAATACTATAAAAATGTACGATTCTAATGACACATGACGATCACAATGAATGGGACAACTATAATTAGTTGCTGAAGAGAAAATACTAGCATCTCATTGTTTTATGTGACGTAGTCAGACGGAGTATCGACCATAGGCCATAGAGAATAGGTTCACTTCATCGGTCATTCAAAATTGATTTATTGAGATTACTATTCTTAGCAGAAATATAATTCTGGCAAGGTATCAAGCCGGCGCGTACCGGCCGACGTCACCGATGTTCTAAATTCACCAAGCAACTGACACGACACAGATACGGCACAAAAATAATTATTGATTGTGTAATAATTATGCAAGCGAGACATCACAATTAACAGATGATTTTCTAATAGGAATTTTGTAGTATACTACAGCCAATTTATACAGACCGATTTCTACTATTGATTTCAGTTCGGTATATCGATTGTACATACGCTCTATAATGCAATAAATATGTAATGTATATGTCAATCAAACTGCTCGAACGAGAACCACATTTCACTATTTACTATTTTCAAGTATCAATAATTTGATTAACCGCTTAAAGTGGTAAAGTAAATTAACTTGTTTGTAAAACAGGAGACAAGTTAGACTTGGGAACATCAACTATAAGGCAAATTTTAGGGTAACTAAAACTAGTAATACATTTTTAAAGGAACGTCCATAGACGTCAATAACCACTACAACGTTCTCGTTCAATAATCAATTGTATTTCTAAAATAATAAATACGCCATTTATCATCATCATCATCATCATCATCAACAGCCCTTGTCTGCCCAATGTTGGACATAGGCCTTTCCCCATGCCTTCCACAGTATGCGGTCCTCCGCTTTCCGCATCCAACGACTTCCTGCCGTCCGCACTAAGTCGTCGGTCCAC
>JAODUI010017050.1:0-11088 GCA_027563995.1 Papilio gigon | reverse complement strand
CAAGAGTTGCAATGCTGAATGGATAAGGCCCTTACTCAGCCTTGTGCGTATTACTGGGCAGTAATATGCGCTGTTATAACTATTCATTTCTTATTCATTACTTTATTCATTTATCATTTCGAGAGTTTATGGGTTTGTTATTTGTTGTAAAACATTTTGTCATTTTTATAATTTCAAACACTCTTTTTGTCTACAATTTATTAAAATCAATATCTGCGAGTTTATTTAAATACTTTGTCTAGTTTACTCTCTAAATTATTCACTTAAATTAAAGTAATGAAGTTGTGGTTATTAAGTTTTAGTGGTGTACAAAAATGTGGAGCGGTGAAACAGATTTGATTTTCAATGGGGGTGGTAAAAGAAAAAAATTGATAACCACCGCTTTAAAATATAGTAAAAAGTAGACGTAGCACAAGTATATAGAATAAAAAGGTTTAATTCTGATAGGAAGACAGGCGAAGTATTGAAGAAGTCAATATGAAGGTATATAAAATAATTTTACAATAAAGTTGTAGTGCCTATATGTTAGAATATCTCTATAAAGTTACAAGAACCGCTTCAAATTCAAATTGTCATGTAACTTGTATGAAATGAATTATTTACATAGTGCTTTTTATATCAATCAGAACGTGGTTTATTTAAAACTAATCTACAAAATAAATTATTATTCATTGCACTGCAATAAAATTTTATTAATGTCAAATTGTAGTTATGTTGGATTGGTTATTTGCTAACTGTAACGTTGATTTCTCTTAAAAAAAAACACTCTTATTTAGGACAGTCACTTGTTAAACAAGAGTTTTGAACGTTCTTTCGTTATAAAAAAAAACATATCCGCCAAAAGTCACTGTCAGCTTTCTACCTGTCACGCTAAATTGTTTTTGTTTTTATGTTGAAATGATAATACAAAGAAAGTTCTAATTGAATTGAGAGAATCTTATGTTTTTCTGAAAATACGATTTTGTACAAAAATTTACTTTTTTGTAGATTTTGTATATGCTAAGGTATAACGTAGAGGTCAGTGTTTTCAAAGTTATTTTGATAAAAAAGTGCATATTTCTAGCGTATCCTTAATCATTTTTAGTTTTATTTTGCAATGACACACATTACCCGGTGCATTCTACAGATTCTGTACTCTTTATATAATATTAAAACATCGAAATAGCCTTTTTTTTTATTATTTTACTAATCTGAGCAAATTCATAGCATTATTTTGTTTCTTTTCTTTTTATGTAGAATATTTAATTTAAAATAACAGACACACAGATTTTATAAAAAGGTAGATATTGATGGTGCATGGGATATGACTGGGTTTTGTAAGTTACAGATTATAGATTTCGATTTGTTCCCAAGCATAACTAAGCTAGTCTGACCAAGCCTCTGTAGTTGCAGAAAGTCTTGTCAAAGCACGGAGAGGTCCTCAGAATAATTACACGGGTTTAGTGTAAGACACATCCTTAGGGCATCAATAACCGAGCATTTGGAGAGTCGTTGCTGCGTGACATTGCTGAATGTTGAATATAGATGTATATGAGATGATGACAATAAAGATATGATTTATAAAATATACCTTATTATTTCAGATTAGCAATGGCAAAGAGACTTGGAAATTAGCAACAAGCAAAGAAGCTATTTAAAGATAAGGCCACCTGCAGCCGTGCATGATCAGATCACATTCCAATCTGGTAATAATGCAGTTGGTGTGCTGATTTTGTATTTGAAAAAATTGCAATTCTGTAGCTTATTGTGTTGTATATTTATACTATTATTTTTGTGTGTGTAAAATATTTGAACTGATTTTAAATACAGTAATATTGAATGTTGTGAGAAGTAAAATAAAGTAAACATATTGAGAAATTTGTTTTTCTTGTTTATTACACTATCCACCACTATATAATATTTAGATATGTTTTACATTATTCCATTTCTATATGATATCATATAAAAGGAATTACGAGATGGAGGAGTAGACCAGCCATCACACCAGTACTGGTTTCCCATGTAGCCTAGGTCTTATTTACCATGTATACCTGCTGATGAAAGAAAGCTCAACAAGGGTATCTGTGTCACCTGACTGACAAGGTAGGGGGTTTGAAGTGTATATTAATGCAAGTCTGTTGCATTGTGACACGCTGTAGGTTAACCAACTTACTGATTAAGATCAAAATGAGGATAAGATTTCATTTGATTCCTACCGTTTCCGGCGGCGTCACAGGCAGGCAGGGAATTTTATTTATTTATTACCAATTAAAGAAAATAGTTTCTAAAATTTTCAGATGACACATTGTGCTTCAACTATATTCATTAGTAAGATATTAGTAAGGTTTTGAAAAACAAAAAATAAAAAAAACAAATGCAATCACATTTATACAATCCACTGAGGTTCTAGACGTGAAGTGAAAGATATTGTGTACCAAAAAATTATGTAATTGAAAACATGTTCGTACAAAGAGCAAAAAGGGTCGAAGTGTCTACAACAGTGGTGTCGAGGTATGTAACGGGTTCTGTTGCATAGTCCTCTGGATCGACGAGGGAAACTAATCCCTTTCGCCGAGATTTTGGGGCCGTTTGTAATCCCCCTGAAGAACGGCAGCGCGGCTTGAGGCTTTGTCGCCCGCGCGTTAGCGCCCGCCCCAGCCGGGCTGCCCTCAACGAGCTCCCTGTGTAGACGCGGACCCCACTTACTGTACAGGAGCGCGCTTCTTATATACGAAGCGACGGAAAAAAGTTGATAGCGCGAGTCAGATGTCGGGTGCCTGAGCTTAAATTTCTCTGAATACACAAAGGCTTCCAAATATCTATCGCTACTAAAAAATACTTGCTATTATTCAGGTTTTTTCCATCAACTTTAAACTTATCAGGTAACTTTTAAGTCTATTTAAACTGAATATTTTGTTCACTTTTCACAATGATCGTTTTAAGCGGCATCTATTGCACAGCTGAGGAAAACTGCGAACGTACGGGCTCATAGTCTCCCAATAATATATTTTATTTAATACTTTATTTTGCATGAATTTTAATGTCGCCAAATATATATTCATTAACATCTGCAATGACGTGCGCGTGGTATCAGTCAGCTAGGAGACAGCTTTCTTCGCAGCTATCACGGTATAGAACTCGAACTAAACGAGCTACAGGCACCCTTCGACGAAATAATGTTGCCGAAGATAAGTATTGTAAGTTGCCGAGTCTGCGCTACGTTCAATGTTTCGAGCTACGACGTTAGCTACGAGCACTACGCGTTCTTCTCGTAGCACGTCATTGTGGAGTTGCCGTAGAATGTTTGTTTGGATTGATTTCTCGGTTCTTCTTGCAGTGTCACCATTTACGTAACACGGTTTTAAAGATACCTGTCAATAATGCTAACGTTAATGTTGGTGAGAATACTTTGTTATCTAATAAATTGCAATAAAATTATTTTGTCTGCCATTGCCGGTCCGTACGTTTTCGTCTTCCCCACTACTATTGTTTCCTCAATGGCCCCGCCCCCGACGTTGTATTATCAGCGAGTTCCCACTGGGAGTTTTATTGGACGCTCGGTGGTAATGTGTTCTACAAGAATATAGGCTCTCATACATTTTGCCAGGACCCATACGGCTACGGAGCATAAGTTATCAAGGTTTTGGTGAGCTTGTATGTGACTGCATAGTTAATACAACTGGTTCCCCCACCGCGCACGCTCCAAACGTCCAGTGTGTACCGGCTGGAATACATACAAACACACAACTTGTGTACGATAGAAGGAACAACCCCTTTCGCACACTAATGAACTTTCGGGAGATGGAACGGACGTTTCAAAGGTGCTCCTAGATGTCGTTTGTATAAAATAATTTTTATAAAATTGTATATAATAAAAATAAAAATAAAACTTTCATCGAATAAAACTTCTATGCTAAAACAATAACAATACGTGTGTAAATAAAATTGAATTTGGAAAAAAAAATTTGCTGAACACATCAGATGAGAACCGACCCTGCATACGCGCACGTTTGATGCCACTGTGATTGTTAAATTAGTTCGGAACGGAGAAATTTTTAAAGGCGCATCGCTATGTGTTATATAGAAAACTTGAAATCTGCAGGTGCTGTCCTCATTCACTTTATGATGTATTTTATAATCTGAAAATGTTAAAATATTAAAACACATGTTTTGTAAATGTTATTTATTTCGACTTGAAATCTTCTTAAACAAATAAAAAAAAAATTACTATTTAGATCCAATTCATTGTACGTACTAGTTATAAACGTAAATCGAAGCTAGTTAAGTAATCAACAAAACAGTAAGAAAGGGTTACTGTAATATTTAAAAACATACCATATTTTTGTTAACCCCGCCATACTTTTCGTTTTTACTGAGCAACGGAACTTTACAGTTAAAACTGACAACTGTAAAAATTAACTCACATTCAAATTTTGATAAACACGTATTTATTTGTACAGTTCTATTGTTCAGTTAAAACTGAAAAGTAATTGGCTTTAGACGAAAAGTAAATCGGAAATGACATTAATAATAACAAACTTAAAATAAATAGTTTTTAGTGACCAATAAAACCTAGGAAAAAATAAATACTTAACTTAATAATAAAGATAAAAAATTAAAAGTAAAAACATTTGTGTGTATAAATATTTAGTTACACAAAAGGAAATGTGTTAACCTTTGCACGTCGTCCATAATTTCTTCATTGGCTTCATTTTTAATTATTTCTAAAACAAAAAAATGCTAAATAAACATAAAAATAATAATGAGTGTATACAGGTAACTTTGAAAATGAGAAGCAAATGTTAGCGTGATATCTGATAGGAATTTAAAAAGAATGCAATGATATTAAATGTACACAGCATGGATGTAGATTGATAAAAACATGATAGCATTGTGTTGATGTGATAGTATTCAATAAGTATTCAAGCGTGTATGGCAAAAGAGTTGAAACAACAAGCTGCATGGAATCTTACACGTCCTATACATCTAAACCACACACTTTATACACACACACGCGCAGAATAAATACGATAATTGCGATCTATGCACCGGCTCCTGTTATCCTTCGAGCCGTCAAGGTATGTTACCTCCACGAGTTAGTTATCGAAATAATGCAACCACGTTTAAAGTTTATTTTTAAAATAAAAAAATGCATAAAATTTATAAATACAAATTTATCAACTTACTTTATCTTTGTTTTTCCTTTCTTTCTTCGTTAGAACAAAAATATAAGGCAGACGCGTTTAAGTCTTTTGTTTTCGATTCGAATATAACATATGTATATGTCATTGTTAACATGAATGAAATGATCTCGAGTCTTGTGCTACGGCGTAGCACTCGTCTACCATATCTATTGTCTGCAGCTGCATTCGCTTGTCAATTACCTTTGTTAAACAATATCAGAATACCATTTGAAACTGTATAACCTTTGCGATATTATAATATCTAATTTACTGAGGATTATCAACTATTATTTATTAAATACGTAACAAAATTCAATATTGAATTTGAATTAATAGAATGTGTGAATGATTTTAACACAATTTTATATTTAGTCTCATATCGTTGGTTCTTTGAATTCTTTCTTTACACAAATTCTTCATCTTTGTTCTTTTGTCACGTCTTTTCCCATAAAAAAGCTAAAATTTGATATGAATCGTGCACAAAACTTTTCAAAGCGTGACGTGGGCTTTTGCATTTTTATTATCAGATTTTTAGACAGACATAGAAACAGTACTGGAATAAAATCAATTTACACACATATGAAAAACAAACTAACACACGTACCTTACCATGAGTATAAAATGTAACATGGATTGTGTTTGTGAGCAACAGGCGTCTATGCAATCATTAAATAATTCAGTGTGGTCCGGAACGTGATCGGGAACGGTAGCGCGGGATCGCTGGCGATTCACCGCGATCGCGTCGCGTTTATCATCAACATCTAATGACAATTAGATGATCAGTTGAAATCCTTGTGAGTGACTTAAAAGCTGATTGTTCATCTCAGTTGCGTGAGTCGGCGGTCGCTGGGGACTGATATAATATCTACCATAAGGTAGGCCAATTAGCCTCAACACTTGCTACTATAATAAAAGTTTTAACTACGGTTATTATTAGGCTTAACATCACTTCAAACTATGTCTATAAGCTATAGTTGTCATCTGAGATTACTGGTCTAGTGTCTTAGACAGACTAGCATATGGTTCAAAATATGTTTACACAAAGGAGTTTAAACATATTGTTATGTATTGTTATGTAATTATAGTTTATACCTTCACATAGCTATATAAGGATGAAAAATGAACATTTGCTATGAAAATATGAAATCAATAAAGATGTTAACAGCTATTAATTACGTTACGGCACGCCGGTCCACGAACTAGCTCCTAATTGAGTTATTTAGAAAAATCCTGTAGAAGGAATTTACACGTAACGCAGCATCTGTTTTCTCAATAAAGATATAATCGTTAGCTTTTTCTCGTTTATGAGATTCAAAAAGAAAAAAAAAGACTAATTGTTCGAAAGAGGATGTTCTAGAAAAGGTGAATTCCGATGTGACAACTGATAGAGATGTATGGATGAGTTGCACATACTATGCCCACACAACATAGGGTAGCGAGATCATATACTCCCCAAACTGTATTAACTTGGTTGGCTATCCCCTGATTTCTGAGTGCGTTCACCCGTTTCCGTGTTATCCGTAAAATTTTACACTATTCTACTATTTTTTTTTAGAGAGGAAAGGCAAACGATCGACTGAATCACAAAGGCGGTCGTCGTCGTATTTCTATTAAAGACTACCCTATATAATGAATTTTTCATAGTTTTTGTAATGAAAAAAAAAACATATTTACTTAATTTAGTAGTATTATTTAAATTGAATATAAAAAAAAGCAATACCTTTAATTCTAAATAAAAAAATTACGCTTTGCTTTGTTTAGAATACCAAATAAACAAATCTTTGAAGTCAAGGAAGTCCTTGAATGCGGAAGGAGGACCGAGTACTGTTGTAGGCATTGGGAAAGCCCTATGTCCAACAGTGGGCAGACAAGGGCTGATGATGATGATGAAATGTATCTTATTTCTTGCAATAATAATATCTTTGCCATTGAAACTCCATCATCAACCTGCCCTTTTCTCTTTGGCGGGTCGGCACATGCCTACATCTCTGTCAGCAGTCATATCTGAACTCATACCTTATGCAAATCCTCTCTCACACAATCCATCCACATCTTCGTTCTTCCTATATCTTCGTAGCCAGTCCCATTCAAACTTTGTCATATAAAGGTACAGTTTAGTAATTGTCGAGGTAATGATTGTAGTAAATTGCGAGCTCGCCGACAAAGAAGTAACTCTTAAAAGAAAGTTTTTGAATTGCGAAGGGGTGTGCAACGCGAGCAATTAAATTAAGGCGATAACGACGCAGACCAAATTAAAGGGCAACTCAGCCGCCGCGTCGCCATGTTTGAAAGTTAACTTCCCGCGCTTTTTAACGGACGCGTTCCTGAATTCATTGACTTAATGGCCGCGGTTACTTTTCGATGATTTAAAAAAAAAAATCTGTAATTATTTATAATTAATTTCTTGGATAAGTTATTTAATTATATTAATGATGAATGATGATATTTTTTTTAATTGAATTGTTGCCGTGTTTTTAAATTATGAGCATTGCCATTGGTGAAAATGTTTTTGGACGTTGAAAAGAGGCTTTTGCCCATTTTTGTTTGTTTGTTTGGCTGAATTTATATAACTCTCCGTTCTTGAGACTTACTTGAAAAGACTTGAAGATTTTTTGTTGCAGGGAAGAGATATTGATAGGCATATAGTGTGCAGTGAGTCTGGACATTGGCTGTGCCTTTGTTTGTAGGCTTCAAATCGATTGTAGGAGCCTTACTAGTGCATTTATTGGATGAGCAAGACCGGGGGGATTATTCCTTTGGACGTGACTACGGGAATGGATACGGGAAGATATTGGTTATTATAATTCTAATTGTATCTATATTGAATTGAAATTACGCAACAAAACGTCGTGTGCGTTCAGAATTACATACTATAATATGTAGTGAGTTTACAGTCTTCATCATCATCATATCAGCTACATATCGCCCACTGCTGGGCATAGACCTATCCAAAAGACCACGACGATGCTCGGTCCATGGCCCATAGTTTATTGTCATTTGAAGGCAATAAGGTTAACTAAAAAACACGTAAAGATATAAAACTGTAGTCCTTTTTAACGAGGTTTTGTTATCATTATCAGCCGAAGTTCATCTACTGCCGAACGTAGGTTTTTATATAGTATATAATATATCCAACTTTACCTTAAGAAAGTATTTGTTTCACAGAGGCATAAAATTGGGAAGGGCGTAAGGGTCAGTAAGCTGACAGAACATTGAGGGAGACATCAAATATATGGGTTAGTTTTCACAGACAAACGAGAAGCGGCCGCTCGTCACAGCTTCACACTTCGCTTTTGATGGTCCTCAGCACACAGACTTGTATGCGGTGCGGTGACAAGACTTCCGGTGTTATTGTGGATATATTATGTTAAATTAAATATTTACATACGATTAATAAACATAACATAAAGCATATGATATTATAATGAATAGGTAAGTCTTGGTTCCTAATATCTACACAGTAACAAAGTTTGAAAAAAGTTTCATGTTTAAAAAGTTTTCATATGTTTCTAATTTCAAAAGCCATAAAAAAAGGAAAAGAAATAATTAAAAGAAAAAGAACATTCTAATCCGATTATCAATTTTTTTTACACTCTTTCTTCTACGATTATTTTTTTGTTATAAAATGTTCTCCTGAAACAAGCATTTCATTTAAATCAGTCTATAATATAGATTTTTTTGCCAAACACGAGCCGTATTCAATATTCACTACTATTGTTTTGATTCATCATCATCAGTCCTTGTCTGCCCACTGTTGGACATAGGCCTTTCCCAATGACTTCCACAGTATACGGTCCTCCGCCTTCCGCATCCAACTGTATCCCGTATTGTTTTGTTTATTTAATTTAACTTTATGAGACCAATACAATAGCAGAATCATCTGCCAGGTGTTATGGTTGAAACGATTTTGTTTAGATGCAAATTTGGATTGGAATCTAACGAGAAAAAAATTAAATTAGAATTTAGGGTAGACCGTTATGGACATGTTATGCAAAGAGATGATGGGCACATAAACAAGAAGGTGATAAGATTGAATGTGGATGGCTAGAAAGGTAGAGGTAGAAGGTGTGGATAGATTATGTGAAAGGGGATATGCGTTGGAAGTGTGTGAGTTTAGATATGAGCTGACAGAGATGTATGGAAGAGTACATAGTGTACGGACTCTTGATAGGGAAAATGGTAGAAGACGGGTTGCACCGGTGGGGTAGCCGTTAGTAGAGAGATGGACTACGGATAGAGGGACATGGTCAGAGGAGTCTTTAAAATGACGGAAGATTAAGAGGAAAAACTGGTGTGTCGTCACGACGCGGTGAAAGATGATGATGTTTTGTGTCCTAGATCATTCTTCAAAACTATTTCCACAATTGTCCGTAAGAATTTGAATACATGTTGAATACTGTTCCAGCTGGCAACCCTACGTCGACATCAACTTCATTTGAGTCGTTTCTGGATTTAAATGATACTAATTTAACCTTTATGAACATTGACGTAAGGACTACAATCGTTTGTTCGTCTAGCTTGCTGTCTGTATAGTTTCATATTACACATCAACCCTCCTTGTAATTGTTATTTGGGGAGAGGTTTTGTAATTTTTCTTAGAATGACGTTGCGACGCGTTAGCTTGGAAGAAAAGATTGCTTTATCGACTTTTTATATTTACAAAGTTAAAATTACGTACAAAAGATACAGCTGTATGTTTTGTTTTTATTTGTAACGGTTAAATTTGTTTACATTATATTTATGAATTTATCGTTATCTTGTTTGCCGAGAGATTTTTTTATTGATGAAATATAAGAAATATTTTGAGAAAATATTGTAAAGATATTAAAATTAATAAATTATAGCAGATGTAATAAACGTCTGCTTTATTTAGAATAAGAACGGACCCTCGCTTTGAATTTCATTATTCGCTTGAAAGCGCAAACAAATCGAATTTGTTTTCGAATGTTGGGGAGGATTTGCTTTATGTCTATGTTATGTTATTATGTAACCTCTGCTTTTATAGTTATCGTATTAACTTGGTAAGTCTAAGCAAAAGTGTGTCATGTGGTAACAACGACCAATCCATCTATCAGTTCGCAAACGTTTACTTCCATGGTTACCATGGCAACCTTGCTTGTTCACTGCAATAGGCTTTCTCTTATGTCCCTATCTCGCATAACAGTGTCTTCCTAAGTTTAATAGCGTGATAATTTTAGTCTAAAACCTGTCTAATAGTAGGGCTTGTTTCTACAAAAATAATTATTCAAATCAGCAGCACGTTTGCTGAAATTCTACATGACGTAGATAAAGTTTATGAAACTGGAGACAATACTATCATCACTATACGTCCCCACCGAGGGGCTCGGAGCCTACCCTATTTTTTTTTTTTTTTTTACACACATATCATTGAATTTCTTCGCCGGATATGTGCAGGTTGCATCACGACGTTTTCCTTCACCGTAAGAGCGTCGCATAATGTACATGTGCAATTCGAATATGGAAAAACACTTTGGTACATGGCGGGGATCGAACCTGGACAATACTATATTTGTTAAATAAAAATTAAACCTATTCACATTGAAATAGTATCTATTTTATCATAGCTTACCTGTCACTGGATACCAGTATAAGCTGGGTGTTCGCGTACTTGGCTCTGCGCTTGCGCACCGCACCCAGCGCATTGCACAGGCTCGGTGCAAACGTACGACACGGGGGACACTGCAAAGAAGACACAATTGAATTAATGATGACGTCAGAGGAACACAAGTTTGTTACTTATTATTTCACACAACAATCCAACGATTGCTGTACTTTGCGCTGTGACCGAACCTTTAAGACTATGTTCGGATCTCCAAGTCACCCGGGAGGTCTTTAACGATTTTACTCGACTTCAAACAATTATTAATAACGGAATTAAATTCCGTCACATTTTATTCAGGTCTAT
>JAODUI010017049.1:0-11093 GCA_027563995.1 Papilio gigon | reverse complement strand
ATGTCAACAGTACCATCTGTATAGCTTTATCAAGTTTGACACACATTGAATTGATAGTATTCACGCGGTTTTCTGTTACAAATACAATTGTCGTTCGCGCGAGCGATGATACCAACTCGCTTTTGAAGTGTGCGATTTTATTTTTTTTTTTAATAAAAAATATTAACAGATTTTTGTTAATTTAGTATTATCTCTTGTATCCGACTATCTTCTAGGCCACTCTTTCTAAAACGGGGCGATAACGCCCTCTTGGGGCCGTTTAAATCTTAGAGGAGGGCGTTAAGGGGCCCAAAAAAATGGGGTTGTTGATGTGGATTGGATCGCCTCTCTGAAATGAATAACATATCATATAATAACATTCATATGAATAACATATCATATAATTTCATTTACTTTATATGGTATTTTAAATTTCACTAATATTAAAACCCGCCTATACAATAATGTTCACTTACGTAAACATATAAATATTTCTATATATTATAAATATTAAACCAGTTCTAAATTATAAACTAAAATTGGAGTAATGAAGTAGTAATTAAACTATTAAAACTTTCGTGAGTCGGGTCCGAAACTAGTCGGTACCTACACTGTTTTAATTAGTAGTTTAATGAAGTAGTGGTTTTTAAGTTTTACGGATGTATAAAAATGGGGGCGTTGAAAAAGATTTGATTTTCAAATGGGCGGTGAAAGAAATAAATTTCATAATCACTGCTCTAAACTTGTACTAGGATATTGTTTACAATAATCGATTATCGATCACGTGATCTGATTTGGTGCTTTGAATTTAATTGAATTGATTGTTTTTTTTTCATGACATTATAAAAAGTATTTTGCGCATATAACAGTTATTAAGAAGGTAATATTTTTTTTAAATTATTGACTACGCTAATAGAAGATGCGATTTCTAGGATACGTTCCTTTTAAAAAACATATATTACATTAAAATTTTTAATCATGTTTCCGCAACAACATTTCCTAACTATTTGCAATATGCATCGCCCGTAAACGCTGCGGTTGCGACCGGAGTTATTCACCTTCTGACGTTGTTTATCTATTGCTAAACTATAACTAAAATATCACAATTGAAATGTGTCTCTTCCCGCAAATTAATTTCAACTCGATTTACACCGAGAGTTTACACTGATGATGGTCAAGGTCGCGGGAGTATCCTGGATGAGGGCCGAGGGACAATCGTGGCTATCGGGGGAGGTTGTTCAGCTGTCAGCGACGGATTTCCGATCACGTGGTCGAAGGTTCAAATTTCGTCACTCGATTAGTTTTTGTTTTTTTTTTTGTCGTAAACCATATCCTAGCACAAGTCTAGATCTTCGTTGGAATGGTAAGAGAAATATTAGATAATTAACTAAAATCCGTATTTTTTTCGTAAAGATAACTGGTAACACATTTGTAAATACATAGAAGGCGTTATATACTCGGTTCTATGCTCGTTGTTTACTCGGGCAATGGGTTAAAACGGTTATAAATCAAGATATATATTTATATTTTAATTGTTTCCGATTGCATTTGGTTGTCGGTTTGCAATAATGTAGCAAGAAGTGATTCGTTATGAGATAAGATGGTAGAAATCTTATTAAATAATTGATAATTAATTTTGCGACGTGTGGTTATTTTTCGTTACAAAATTTAGTTGTTCCGAAGTGACGCCTGACAAACATACCTACCGACTTTTGGTATATTTAAAGTAACATTGATTTTGTATTGTGTAAAAAAATCCGCATGTGATAGCAATTTGCTGATATAAATATTTTGAAGGCCATTGAGAAAATATCGATTTTTCTTTCATAAATTATTTCCTTAATGTGACAAGGCTTACCTTGGTTTACATGAAAACAATATTTTTGTCTATTTTGAAAATTAAAATTAACAATACAGATAAAAGCGCACATAACTTCCAAAAAAAAATAACCCAATGACCTTGAACTTTGTTATTGAACTTAGCGTAGGTGCGCTTTTGTTTATGTTGCGTAAATTTATAAATACTTGCCTATCAGTGTACATGATTCTGCTTTAGGATTTTATCGAGTGACTGTAGTAGGGGGCTCAGTACGTACAGTATAATCATCATTGCCCATTGCTGGACATAGATCTACTGTTGGCAATAGAATCATTTTTCAAATACGTCGACGGCTGACGTTAATCCGCACTGCGCAGTGCCCTCTCCCCCACATTCCTTTACGCTCGCCTAAACAACATTGTATTCTAAGATACTAGTGGAATGTTTTCAGCTGTCAATGTTTGTAAAACGATTTAGTTATTTATTATTTTATTAAGCATTAACTATTTAGGTTGTTGGAAGCGGAAGTAGGACCGCATGCTGTGGAAGGCAGACCTATGTCGAGAGGACAAAGGCTGATGATGAGGATTTAGTTTACAAATCAAAATGTACATAATAGTGAAGTCGGTTCCTGATGTAAGGCTTGTTGTTTTATGCATATTTTTGAATCCTGAATTTCATCGACTAAGAGAGAATTAATTGAAATTTAACTGCGAATAAAACGTAATCTAATCGAGGAATTGTCGTAAAACACACAATATTAAACGCTTGCACCCGTGCAGTTGCACGGTATGTTTCTTTTTAATCAACACTATCTTATCTAAGAATTAGCATATTGTAATTAATTATAATCAACAATAGGTATTTTACCCAATAATCACTAATACCTCTATTTTCCTTTTTATTATTTTTTATTTACTAATCAATAAAAGCTGATAGACTTTTTCTTTTGTTACAGGCACTCGAAAAGATTTCGCTTATCTTTTAATATTTGAATAAAGAACATCTTTGTATTTTAAATAATGTCGGAGTGAAGATAGTGTCAAAGTGCGAGAACCAATGGAAGGGCCATCGACTGCAGCCGTGCCGCCGGCGCTGGGTAGAGCGCACTTGTCCCATTTGCCACAGCGACCGCCCGTCAACCTGAGCTTTCAAGATCTTACCTACACTGTTAAAAATGGCAAAGGTTCGTACTAAGCAACTATAAGATTAATGTGGAGACCAATGTAGGACTGACGACTACATGCGCGCTAAGTCGTTGGATGAAGGAAGACTGCATACTGTGTGAGGAAATGGGGAAGGCCTATGACCAGCAATGAGCTGACAAAGGCTGATGATGATGACGTAAGACAGTCTCCTCTATAACTATAAAATCGGGCCCGCCGTTAATATACAATGGGTCGATGGTCCGGACATTATGTACATACCGGACAGAATTACATACATGATTATGTATACTCCATATCCGGTATAGTCCGGACATAAATATATACACATAAGCGTGTGTGGTCCATTGACCCACTGTATATCAAGATAACGCCGTGCTTGATTCAAAATACATCAAAATACAAACGCACTAAAAATACATTGTGCTATGCCCTCCTTTAACGACTTGCCACACTTTTCGTTTTGTAAATCTGTTACATGCTTTCATCGCCCTGTGGTATTAAGCGTGTTTTTTTTTCTATTTATTAAAATAAATTCATCATCAGCTAACTATAACGTCTCCATTGAGGGGTCGGAGCCTAACCCATATTAGGCGGTGACTAGGCCATAGTCAACCACGCTGGTCCCCATGCGGGTTGGTTGACTTCACATATATCTCTGAATTTCTTTGCCGGTATGTGCAGGCATCACGATGTTTTCTTTCACCGTAAGAATCGTCTAATGTACATATGATATTCGAAAATCGAAAAACACATTAGTATATGGCGGGAATCGAACCAGGACAATGTCGAGTACAGTCCGGTCTTGTAAACGCTTAACAACTGCGCCAGCGATGCTCCTTAGAATAAATTAGTAATTATGTATTAAAACTGTTTGATGTTACATAACTAGGTCCTATTGTATCAGCCAATTTTGTATTATATTGTTTAATAATATGTGAAATTATATGTTATTTCATGTCATACAAGACATTGTAGCGTAGAGAATAGTTATAAAGTAATAATTATTTTAAATGGTTAAAGAAATACAGAGCAGTAATTGTTATGTAATGTTAGATTAGCATTTAGTTTCCTGTAATTAACAACAATAGTTTGTCGAGATTATTGTAAATATTTATATTAATATCTATTTAAAAACGGGACATCTGCAAATTTACTCAACTGCCGGGAGTCAAAATTTTATGCCTTTTTCCCTAGTGTCCGATTGGCATACTAACCAATCGGCCTAATGGTAAATATTTGTCCAATTGGGCCGATTGAATCCATGGAAACAACCGATTTTATTTAAGAAGGTAGGGAATCTATTATCCAGTTATTGTGTATTTTTTGCATTCAAACAATATTCTAACCTTCTTAGACTGTCAGCGGAGATAAATAGTGCAATTGGCACAAGGTCCGTACGATGGAACTGGTTCTGAGTACTGTGACTATCGATAATGATTTCTCTATAGAAGCCAATTCATTATTTTACGTAGGAACAGTTAAACCTGTACTCACAGTCTCGACTCTATATGTTACAAACAACTAAGTACTGTTTTAGTGGTTAGTGTAGCTAGAGTGGAGGAAACTTGTTTAGTGTAACAAGCTTATTTATGCCGCTAGAGGCGCTATCATCGCCGGTAATTTTATAGTTCAAATAAATAACATACCAAGATATAATACAAATAGTACGAAAAGGATCTTGTAATACGTTTTCGATATTACAGAGGGTGGTAATGAGTTGTTATAACTTTGACTTATGTCGACCTTGTCAGAAAAAAATGTCGGTTTATAAAAAGATGTTATAGTGATTTGACAGTCGGGAAAATGATGGGAAATGAATCGGATCAGTTTAAAATCGATCAAGACATTTAAGTTACGGCATGTTAGATGAAAAAAAACCTCAAATGCAAAATACTTGAATCAACTTGTTCGTCTGAAGTTTGAATAAAATAAAACTAAATTGAATACAATGCAAGGAGATGCCCGTATATAGGTAATACATTGACATTTCAACAATGAATGCGACATTTTATCATTGACCTTACGATCGAAATTATTCGAATCAATGTTGGTAGAATGCAATATCTCAGAACATATTAGATTTATCTAACACACATTAATGTTTTAATAAGCGCTGATAGTCTAATAGTTAAGGGTATGTTTTCCGATCGCGTAGCCGAAGGTTCGAATTCTGCCATTATTGTAAACGCCACTATTGTAAACCAACCTAACACAAGCCTAGAGCTTAGTTAAAATTGTACAAGATAAATTAGTAAATTAACAAAAATGTGCCAATGTTTTATATAAATACTGTCTTATGGTTACCCTAGCAGTGTGCAACCGCATTGAGAAAATTGGCCAAGTATTTAGAAAGCCTCCTAAGTGACGACTTTTTAGTGATGTTAATTAAAATGATCCTAGTTCGATACTTTAAAATGAAACCTTAACGTGTTGACATTTTTTAAATTAGTTATTTACAAGTGTTGAGTTTTATCACATTTACGTGGTTCAGAAACTATTGTATACCAGATTTAAACTTGTGACCTGATAATTTTTTTTTGTTCTTATAACAAATAGGTTGACTATTAACTATATTTTTGTTTTAAGTAATTAAGAACTGGTAACACTCTCATCTAGTATTCCGGTGACGTCACTCACTAGTTCCGGACTTGTACACTTTGTTTAGTGTAAAATATCGATATATTGCCATCACTAGGGCTCGCACGTGACTCGCTGTTTCCTAAATAGGCCGTCGCGCGCCACGTGAGCGCTGCAGTATTCAGTCACTGAGATATCTTATAACGATTGCGTACTAATGTCTTTACAAAATCAACACGATATGTTCTTGAAATTAAATCGATATTATTAAACTGTTATTGAAAATTAAGTATAGTCGGCTTTATGGAGATTACTTTCGTGTAATAAAATTGTTGAAATGTTAATAGAGATTTTCTTTGTTAATGAATCAATCAACCATAGACAATGTAGAATTAACATTAAGTCTCGTAAATTTGGTAAAACATTCTCATATAACCAGATGACATTAATTTTATTTTAAAATATCATTTTGTCTCTCAATTTTAACTATATAACTATAAAAAGAAAAATCAATATGGCCGCCATTTTAAATTTGACGTACCCCTGTTTACATATTACATCTACCGCTCTATGGTAGAGTATAGCTTTAACAACACTTTTAAAAAAAGTACTACATTTTTTTTTAAATTTAGAATATCAAAACGGTTAATTTAAATTGTCTTAGTAGTAATATGATTCATTTAGTGCTAGTACTATAGTTCAATTGCATTCATGAAGGTTAGGTCAATGACCTGTCGCTATTCAATTGCGTTTGACAGCCAACAATGCAGCCGGCGCATTTTCTAATAGTTCACGCAATTTCAAATCTTATCATATTCACATTACGGTTTTAATTAGAATAGCTTGTGGTAAGATCTTAAAGAAACATTTAATTATTAATAATAATAACAGTTATAATTTATTTATTACAGATAAAAGAATCCATTTAGTGTTAGTTAATGAACTTAAATTTAAATAACAAATAAATGAAATACGGTTATAATTTAACATTCTGATTTATCTGCACGGGCAACGACACAATGCCTATACAATCTGCTGTCTATGCGTCTAGCAATTACTTCCAGGACGGTGTGTACAATACTGGTAGTGCGAAATAACACTATAAGTAAATCGAATATGTTCATACAACTATATTTAAATCTCATTATAATGTAATTTATTTGGGAAAGTTTTTGAAAAAAAAAAAAATAAATATACAGGAAAAACATCGAAAGAAGTCGCGGTTTGCTGCTTTTATAGTAGACCTAATTACATTCTATGTGCATGCAGACTTTCTTTTATGAGAGTGCAGTAGAAACTTAATTTGTGATGCTGAGAACATGCTTCATAAGAAATATATTTATGGTGTGTTTAATATAGAAAACGAGAAGGTGTCACCGGCGCAGAAGCAAAAAAAAAAAAGACAATATATTAGCTGCCTGTAATCTTCCACACTATGGTCTCCATCTGTCTTTCACTTAGACCTAGGTGTTCTGGAGATATGTAACAACAAGCATTAATTCCATCCAACCATTTACCTAGACTTTGGCGTTTAAGATTAGTAAGATGCTTTCGTCATTTATTTATAAACAAAAACATAACACCATAAGAGACAGAATCCTTGTCATACAAAATATACAATGTCATACGTTATTTTATATAGTAATATCAAACGATCACTTTGACAGTTAACATATAGTAGCTGTCTTTATTAAAACCTTCAGGTCCAAGTATTTAAATCATTAGACAGTAGATGTCAACGTACGTGTGGTCCAACGACCTATGAATCATTGCCACACGACTATAGTATCAAAACATAACAACCGTCATGAACTAAGAATATTATCTGCGAGAGCCCTTAGTGTACTTTTACTATGATATATGTGTGGTTTGGTTTCACTATGGACCACTCAAGTTACTTTTAAGAACTTTGTGAATTCGAGACATATTTCATATTGAAGTATTCTTTACGTTACATTTTTGGTTTAGTTCCAAAGTTAATACTTCGAGGTATCAGCGGGGAGTTCAAGTCGGGTCAGCTGACAGCCATCTTGGGTCCCTCGGGCGCAGGCAAGAGCACGGTACTCAATGTACTGGCTGGTTACAGGTAAGATATATACAATTGCTTTAACAGTATTTTCAAACTGATAGGAATGCTCAATGGATCACTTTACATTACTTGACTCCTCTTATAAAACTCTATGAAAGACTTGTCATTCGATGGGCTAAGTCACATTTATGATGTAGATATCCCCTCATTATCGACATTGTCACATAAGATTTATGTAAGCGGCAAGAAATAGTATCAAATCATTACGTAATACAACGTCCCATCATTAGACTCAGCTTATGACTTCCTAGCGTCCAATGGTTATGTTCTTAAATGACAAAAGTCCGATGACCTTACAACAGTGTTTATGAAAATCTAAGCAGAAGCAAGGCGCGTTGCCACGGTGTTCGCTTCCAGTGCCGAAGTGGGCAACTCACTATAAAATCTCGGACACATACAATCTTTCATCTGAAACATTATTAGGCCATAATTAGATACCGTCATTGTAGAGTGAACGGCGCGAGCGGTACGATATCGACGAACGGCGAGCAGCGGGACCTACGACAATTCCGCAAGCTGTCCCGCTACATCATGCAGGAGGACCTGCTGCAGCCGCTGATCACTGTGCGCGAGGCCATGACTATGGCCGCCGACCTCAAGCTCGGCAACGACATGACCAACCAGAGGAAGGCGGTTATCGTAAGTGAATTTGACGAGTCAAAGACGACAAAGGAGTACTGAATCATCGTTATCATCATTATCATCATCAGCCCTTGTCTATCCACTGTTGAACATAGGCTTTTACTGATGCCTCCCGCAGTATGCGGTCCACCGTCTTCCGCATCCAACGACTGCCTGCCGTCAGCTATAAGTCGTCGGTCCACCTAAAATTAATTTAAGCGATATCCATGGACATCCGCAATACCAATCTTATACCTTGATCGCCATAAATAGACGTGAGAACATAAAATTAATATGTTTCTGCTTATTAAAAATGTATTACAAAGTTTGATAATTTGGCAAAACATATGTTGATTATTTCTCACCTTGAAACGTCCAATTCATGGTTTCTTTTGAGGAACAACCTCGAGGTGATATTTAACATAAGTTATTACCATTATAACATTCAATATTAAATATGATATACCCTTTATAAATGTTAGGAGCATCCTAAGCTCCACGTCTAGTCTCGAGATGGCTCGGCATCAAGGAAAGTTTAGATTTGTACTGTCGATGCATTAAATATGTTCTAACTTGTTTAGCCTTAATTGCACAAAAAGATTGAAGGTAAATGTAAGTAGCACAAACAAAGGAACGAATATAAATAGACGTATTAAATCGAAATAAGGAAAGAGAGAGCTTTTTGCGAGACCTAATTTTATACTACTTGAATTGAAATAATTTTGTATTCAATTAGACGTAGGATATATATTTGAGTTTCCACTATACAAAAACTTTGTGTAAAACAAAAGCCTATCGTGTCATTCGACAATAAAACTTTAATAATGAAAACAATATATTACAATATAAATTTATCGCCAGAGGAATTTCACAGTCATCGAAGTCATTAGCGAATTATTGTTTTTTTCAATATTAACAGATTTTTGTTAATCTAGTCTTTTACTGGGATAAGATAAGTCTATTAAGCTATTGCCGCTACATATTAAAAAGTAATCTGTTTTATGTCTTAGGTAGAAGAAATCCTACATTTATTGAGATTGGACAAAGCCAGGGATACGTCGAGTGAGCGGCTGTCAGGAGGCGAGAGGAAGCGACTCTCTATAGCCTTGGAGCTGCTCAACAACCCGCCAGTCATCTTCTTAGATGAACCAACTACGTAAGTTCATTTATTCTAATAAAGAGGGCACCACAGAATGCTGCCACTTGAGAGTAGTCTGAGGACGACGTCAAAAAATATGATAGAGAGGATGAAACAAAAAAATACAACAATGCAATATTTGAATTTACCTTTTATTCAATTCTGTATTATAATTATGAGAGAATTCATTGAAAATATTTTAATCTTGAGAAACATATTTTTTCTCATGAATTAATTCACACAATCATTAGAAAAATAAATAAGACACTGTTAAATTCATGTTCCGGCTACACCGTAATGACAAATGTATGTCGGAATCAGTGCTTAGAATAGACGATTCGTGTACTTGACCCACTGCAAGCCTTAACACAACAATCCTAGAGAAGTAATTGTTAAATAAACATTACCTATTAAATGAACGCAGTAACTAACACTTAGTAAGTTACAATATTGTATCAGCTAACTGAAATCTGCCTCTCTGCCTATCCTGTATCCTATTTGGTGTTGGGTTTAGCTCCTTGAAGTCTGTATAAAATTTCATCTTCATCTTATTGTGCTTTGTGATCTCGTCACAAGGATGTGAAAAAAAATATTACAAACTTAAAAACTATAGTTAAGTTAAAGATCTTTAAAAGAGATTTATTTATTTATGATGTATAGAAAGAACCGAAGGATTTCAGATCATAAAGGAGCTGATATATTAATACAATAAATACGAAAGTATAGGTGGAATTCTTTTAGAAGATAACTCCAAAACAGCTAACTGGATCTGGATGAATTTTTGACAGAAACATAGATTACTGTCTAAAAGACCACCTGGCTTGGACGATTTGATTTCAATCCGTGCGGAAGATGACGCGGAAAAAGCTAACAGATCGGTTATTTACCTCGAAGTAGTTAAACTGATTAAGTTTTGTTCATTAACAGGACAGTGTATGTGGAATTATTTGCTAAAACTATTGTGATGTTACTTCAAAAGACTGAGTCGTTTATGGCGGTGTCGATCACATTTTTTTCTGAGTGTCTAATACAGTCAGCCGGGTTCATTGATTTGTTAAAATAAAATATTTTCATCTTGATACGAGTATTCTAAATATTACAACAACAATAGTCTAGCTTTGCACTGTTAAAATATTGCTAAGTAAATTTCAAAATAACGTTTTGTCTCGTCATCGCGTAGCTTTGTTTGCCAATTAGAATGTGGGTTTCAGTCGTTCACCGTGACATAGTAAAATATATCTGAGGTCATCTATGTTCAGAAATTCGCGAGAATAATATATAATTTCGTCCATATGAAAACATAATAGGAAAACTTATAACTCACAGTTATAATATTTATGTATGTGAGTAAATGTCATCACCATCATCATCCCTTGTCTGCCCACTGCTGGACATAGATCTTCCCCAGTGTCTTCCCCAGTATGCGGTCCACCGTCCGCATCCAACGATTTCCCGCCGTTTATTAAAAAATCTACAGTAAAAAATCCAATACTGTTTCAATTTTAATAGTTTGGAATACTACGAAATTTATAAACTAGGAACTATTTGAGAAACTATTATTATAGTAGTTTTTGTGTGGTCGGTCCGCAGTGCGGAAGGCCTACCTATCATTTACTTATTATTCAAATAATATCTCAGTAACGAAACAACTTTTTTTTTTAACACAACGTGGACGAAGTCACGTGCAACAGTTAGTTGTGT
>JAODUI010017048.1:0-11097 GCA_027563995.1 Papilio gigon | reverse complement strand
GTTCCAGAATAGACAGAGGGCCGACTGAGAAAATGGACTTCACAGACTAATCTCCGGCACACCTCGAACACGACGCACATCGCACACCGACGCACTGGAACTGAATATATTCCCTTAATAACGCTGTGAGGTAGAACGGACAGACAGGATTACATTATAGTCATAGAAGTGAGGTTATATGTCATACGAAACAGGTTAAGGCTGGTGACCTGATTCGTTCAGTAACTTGATCTATAAACTTTAATTTCCTCCTTCTAAATACATCATAATTAGAAAACTTATTAACGTAATAACTATTGAAAAAAATTGTTTCTATGTTAACATAATAAAATGTCATAGTTTCCCAAACTTCCCAATAAACACCCATAGTAAAATGTAATTTTTTTTTAAATTGAAAACATCTGCAATTTACCCAGATAAAGTTTCTACATCAAGTTATAATGATGCTAGTCATATATTATTATTATATTTATAGTTACATTGTAATGTTCGAAAAAATAAATGGAAATTAATTCTGTTACCTGTGTTTTCTTTGTCATAAAAACTTTAAAAATTACTGATAGATTTATCTGTCAGACTGCGACAGCAGCGCCCCTGGCGGTCCAGATGAGCTTCTCGTGTTACAGTTAGCTTTGCAGAATTTTATGCAGCCTTTCATAACAATGAATATCTACTCATGAACAACTCGGGAACATTCTTAATAGAATCTTTTCAAGGCTTTGTGTGGGGCCCATTATTTATTATTAGGTGAGACTGCTTACTGTGGAAAGCAAGACGGGAGCTGATGATGATGAGATTGCTTATACCCTTTTTCACAATCTGCCAGGATTACCGCTATGACCTCGGAGGACCTTCGTTAGGCAACATAAAGTCTTTACTGCTATGACCTCAGCCTAGGAATAGTTGTATGTACGATCCAGTCTAGTCTGTAGACGAACTTTGATAGTCGATATCGTGTTATCGCCCTCATTTCCGGTGCGGCGGAAATATAAAATTATTGCAGAAAAGATATGGATATGGTTGCCTTTTGACATTGATGGTACAACGCAGATGCGCTAGGAATGTGACGCCCTTGGATTCCTGACGAGTAGTGTAGACGAATAGTGATGGATCTCTTGCTGATGGTCACGTTGTATAGTACAATATAGTTTAACCTCTAGTCTATCGTACCAGTGCACACGGTAGATTACAATCGTTGAGATATGAAAAAAAACATGTTAAGTATGATAATTTAAATAATATATTAGCTTGTTTCTTTACTGAGCAAGTCTGTTTGCGAATACGTCCGATAGAAATCTATCTGTAAACCACACGCTAACTCACTTTTGTTTCCGTGCTTGAATATAAATTTAATAAATGTTACGTTGTCGTCATTTAGAACGGTTAACTGTACAGTTAAGACTTACTTGTATGGGCAAAATTGATAACTGTATAGTTTAACTGACAGTTAAAATTTTGTCTGCACTCGTCATTTACTTTGAAGGACGAGTTTTCAGTTAAAACTGAAGGTACGTCGCTAAAGTTGAGACAGCTAGACCATCTACTATTGCTTGACTACAAATCTATAATTTTTACTTATCTATAGATATAAAAAGTGCAAACTTTGTTATATATGCTGTCAACTAGCACGGCACAGATTTGAATAATTCTTTTTGTAGAATCAAGCCTTACACTTCGACAGGTTGTAGGTTAAATATTACCACACTATTATACTTAAAGGGTGAGTGTCGGGTATTTGTAAATAATGCATGCGGTCACTTTGTAGAATAAGCAGGTAGCGAGAAATGAATCAGTAGATCCGCCGCCCGTCTTTAAATAACATCTCTCGTAACGTAACAGAAACATAACAGTGAGTAAATTGGAAAAAACTATTATGCGGTATCTCACCCGCATGAAATTCTCATGAAACGGCAGGAAATGCGGAAGGCGGAGGACCGCATACTGTTGAAGGCAGTGCGAAAGGCCGATGTCCAGCAGTGGGCAGACAAGATGATGATGATGATACAGCGCACGGAAATAGCTATTCTGTATGTAATTCCAATGTATGAGGAAACAATGGGCACAATTTTCGCGTATAGTATATTTAGAAAGAAGAAATTTTCCTTGAAGTGTATTTGTCCTGCCCCCTGGCGGCGACTGACACACAAATATTGAATAGAAATATTTAAGCAAAGGACAAACTCTTTAACGCGGCTGCCACTCACACCGGAGCGAACCAACTTAGACGTATATATTTCGCTTTTAAAACTTAGCTGATAACGAACAAGATGTTTTAAATTATAAATACGCTAAAATGCGTGAAAAATAGTTGTTATTACACATGAACATTTTAATCTAAAAAGATACAAGGCTTATTAATTTAAAATTACTTATCTACTAGAGTGGCGCAGCGACCTGAAGCGTGATAAAATTAAAAATTGGAACCTCTTTTGTACAACCTAGTGGTCAGCCATAAATCGTAATTCAGAATAATTTTTTCTAACCTTAACTGACGTTTTGGTCTTCTTCAATATCCTTAAAATGTGTTAAGTAAATCTTAACTTGTTCATGTGAATTTTTAGATGAGTGGATAGATGTTTATTACTAGACCACTTATCAAGTTTTTTTTTTTAATTCAGCCCTTGGCAAATCACGGACCAAAACTTGTGTAAACACAAACTTTAGACTTAGTTGATAAACAAAGTTACAACGGTATTTTTAAGACAACGGTGTGAGCGGTTCTCCCGACTATCGCCCTTAGGCGCTTGTATAGGCACATAAAACAATGACAGCCCCATCTCTGTGACTCGAGCGGCCATTTCATTGAAACAAATTAAATGTGAGCCCACGATAAAAAAATATTGACAACGAAACATCTAAAAGCAACGTTTTAATGCGGAACTTTTAAATTAATTCGCGATTTGATTTGAAGTTGGACATTTAGACATTTTATTGATAAAATTTTGTTGTTTCTCTCAAACGTTTAACAAATAAAGTATAAAAATTAAGAAGGGGATTGACAATCGAACTAAGATGGTGCTCGGTAAAAGGTAACAGAAAAGTTAAAGTTTAAAGTTTGCACCGACTAGTGACGATAGTTGGTCGTAGTGTTAACGAGGGGACACGGGGTCAATAGAAACGCTAGTGCCCCCGAAAATTTCCTAAGAGAGTAGCATTTCTCAAGTGTTTGTCGACTGAGTTCCAACGCGATGTTTTCTTTGTATGTAAAGATGTATATTTAAATAAAAATAAATACAAATTAAGATAATTTAATTGTTATTTCAACATAAATTAGATTACTGTGTGCTACATTGTTTTCAGAGTTTTTGAAATCCGTCCAAAAGTTATCGAGTTTTTTTTATTACATATACCTCTCACCTTTATGTTATTACTATTTTTATTTATTTAATTTCTATTCTGTATTATTTATTTAATGTCAATGTATGTTAGATACATTATACTTAAATGTCACAAGCAGTGCCAGTGTAGATCGTTCACAGTGACGTATGGTGTGCGGTCGCGGGCGCCGGGCGCAGGTGAGCGGGCGCCGCATCGCATCTTGTATGACACAAAGCAATGAAAATATAACATGAAAATTAAGTTGACTTCTTAAGATGTAAGTTTTGTTATTGAAATGTTAGTATTTTTCATTGATTCGCTAATATTTCTTGCAACCGTTCTAGGTGAGTTTGAAAAAGTTCGTGATATGGTTGACAACAATAATCGTATGATGAGATTTGAGGCCACGACCGCTAGATCGGTAGCCCCTAAACATAAGGCTATAACAAATTTCAAGTTATTAGTTTAATTATTAGAGAAAGCGCCAATAGCCTAATGGTTAAGGGTACGGATTTACTATTACGTGGTCGACAGTTCGAATGCCACTATTCGACTGTGGTCCACGACCAACCACTCCAACCGTCCACTCCAACTGGAGTGGTTAAAGAAATATTAGTAAATTAACAAAAATCTGCTATTTTATAAAAAAAAAATATTAAAAACTCAGCAGAATTTGTGTGTTATAGTATATAGTTTCTAGACGGCTTGCTGACGCATAACTTATTTGGGTTATGTTTTGTTTCAATTCGAAAAAAGGTTTACCGGTGTAGGTAACAGGGTACAGAGTCCCTTGTTATATACCTGTACTACTATTTAAATGTATTTTTACGTCAAATGTATTTCATTTATTTAACGACGGCCTGTATGTTAACATAGTATCATTTACTCGTCAAAGAGTTTGTTTTATCAAGAGACTTGTAAAGACGACTTGAATGCCGCAGGGAGATGGAGAAGCAATCTCCTAGCAAATTCACTTTGCCGGCACACGGCGGAGTCAGCCTTATACATCGCGTACGAGATTTTAAAACACTAGATGGCATGAAAATTCTCATCTAAATTTATATATGCGTAGAAATCTCTTTTGTACTGTGTCTAGGTCAGTGGTCGACAAACCGTGGCCCGCAAATATCTCGTACGATTTTATTTAGGAAGCATAAACTTAAAGCCTCTAACACATCAGTGTAAGCAGGGATAATACACATCTTTCGTTTCATCTATAGGCAAATTCAATAGAAATGAGAAATTATACACATTACATACACAATAAAATTTGTTTATGAATTAATTTTGTAGTGTGTTGTTTAATAAGTCATATAAAAATGTTATAATATCTCATTTCTATTGAATTCGACTGTACATACATCGAGTTTGCATCGAAATAATTTATATTAATATCGGGAGAGATAAAAAAAAAACATGTTACTTCACAAACATTGTTTATTTGTAATGGCGTGTGTCTGTAATGAATATTCATTACCTTATAACAAAGTTTTGGTTCCACAAATTTAATATTAAATTAGTCTGTTTTTACACCTTCGCTAATGTTTCTTTGACCACTCCAAGTAAAGTCTCGGCGTGTGCTCGATGGTCCGCAACAGGCGACGGAATGATAGGAGATCGGTACTTTTAACCGCTGGGCTAGTGGCGTTAGTTACAATAATTATTTAGTTATATAACAGCAGTGTACATATGTAAAAGTATATATATGTAAATATAAAGGTAAATGGAAAACATAGAACATGTATCGGACATGTGTTGCTCTACCTGCCTGTCACATACACAACTAGCTGCCGCCCGCGGCTCTGTGCGCCATCAAACACTTAGTTGTAGAAAATTTAGAAGAATAGAGTCCAAGTCCATCGAGACGTTACGGACAAAAATGTAACAACCATCCATCCATACAAACTTTTACAATTATAACAATAGTATGAAATAACGTCTTTTCAAAGACATTTATAAAAAAAAATCTCGAAAAATACGATTTATACAGTTTTGTGCTAATTATTTACTAAAATAAAAAAAAAAAACTTAAAGTAATTTTTTTAACATTTCACGTTAAATTACCTAACTTAACTGTAACATGTACAAATTGAAAATGATATACAATTTGACGTCGGTCAACGCCCCCGCTGCAAGTCGTCCGCACCGCCAGCAGTTCGCGTGAACCCGTCCGCTGCTACGGCGGAGGGCGCGCGCTCGCCAGGCCAGTGAGCGCGGGAGGGACGTCTATCGGCTGCAATGATTCGAAAGTCGTCGTACCTTTGGGCAATATTTTGAGCGGCGCGTGCGACACCAGATTTTGAAACTCCTCCAAACTACGCAACGCCGTCAGTACCTGGAGACAATAACGGCATTTAAATAAATTCAAATGTTTTAATTCATAGCACCAATAGCCATTATTATTCCCCACTATTCCCACTCGATACTCCAAACCACTGAGATCTGTCAGCATCTGTAGTAAATCATGGACCAGTTTGATTTCATAGCTACTCTCTTATTTCTCAATACATCATGTGTACTGATGTATTGAGAAATAATGTTCCTTCGAGCAGACTCGGCTCTCTAATGGAATACGATGACACCCGAACTGTTAATGATGGTATTAAATGAGTGATATTTTCATATCCATTAACATGGAACTTTATAGTTTAGTGTCAAACATCAAAATGAATAATGTAATTCTGTAAGATGACATTGAAGCTATTAGAGAGAGCGCGATGAATCCGAACTTTATCGAATAAATACGAAGGAAAAACTTTTCCCACTATATCTATACTATTTTACTATTTTTTTGACACGTCCAAAGTCCTTTAAAGTCCATTGGTATTTAAAATGATATCGTACACGTTGCTAGTCGGAACAAAGTTTGAGTCAGTCACCTTGGCGTATCTTAAAGGTCGTTCGGAGATCTTCATATACATCCTATCTCGGAGACAGACGCGACTCGGAGCTTCGAAGTCGCCGGGCCCCTCCGGCAGTCTGGCGAAGGATTTCACCTTTATCCTTGGCGTCGGTCTACCGCTGTCATCTCCAACTTCATCAATTACGTTGTTTATATTTATATCGTCGTCGTGACAGTGTCCGCTGTCGTGTAGGACGGAGCGAACCCAGTTAGCGAACGGCGTCGTCCCCTTAGCGGCGTCCTCGTATATTTGTAACGTAGCAGGATTGTATACATCGACCCCGTTGTTTTCTTGAGGAAATAAAATTCTGAAACAAATGTATTTATCTATACTAATGAATTATCAGTTACTAGTCGGTGCCGATACCGAAGTACGCGTGACTTGAGCCGTTTTTATTAGTAATAATGATAATAAAGTACCGAGTTCGGATTTATAACTACAAAGATCGATCGAAAAATGTATGGATTATGTGAAAGTAAATTTATCACGGCTCGGAGATGTATGGACTGTGCTAGCTTACCTAGTCTTAAATTCAGCAGGCAGGCTGCAGTAGATTGGAGCCTCGCAGGTGTAGTCTGTGAGGGTGACGATGGTCTGCCCGCCGGTCAGCGTCCAGGTAGGCTTCGACGCATCTATTTGTAGTATAACCAGGTCTTCGACAGATTTCCCTTGTACCCACATGTTCAGTGGCACCCATGGTATTAATAAAGGATGAGTCGTAGGTTCGATTTCTATTGGAAATGGGAAATACAAATAAGATAAAAATTTTTTAGAAGATTTTTGTTAATTTACCAAAATTTCTTAAACTATTCCAATTAAGCTCTAAATTTGTGCTATGATATGGTTTGCAATAGTCGAATGGCGGGATTCGAACTCCGAAGTGATTGTAAATCGATACCCATAACCACTGGGCAATTGTCGCTTCTTTATGGCTATTAAAGAGTCATGCGTGGACTCACGCGGCGCCATCATCTTCTGAATGTGGCCGACCGGGTTGCTGGTGAGCGACGCGTTCACGATCTTCAAGTTGGGCAGCAGCAGCTGCTTGCAGCCGTTCAGCAGTTGCGACTGGGGGATTATAACGAAACGCCGACCTGCAAATATATCTTTTAATTTACACCGTAGTCGCATCCTTTCGAATATCAGCAAGGTTACTTCACGACCTACTTGAGATCAGTTGAATAAAAAAATTGTATAACAAGCTCAATTTACGTATACAACATATTTTTTAAAACCAAAACGTAATCACTAAAGGTGTCACGACCCCCAAGAATAAGTACGACCCCATAAATGACATAGGGGGTCTTACTGGATTGTGTCACTGAGGTAAATGACAAGTTTTTATCAAATCAGACACCGAATTAAGTCACATTCTAGGCATCCTAAGTGATTTTTATCTTACCTGTTGGCTCGCTAGTATACTGCGCCTGCGTCGGCTGCTGCACGTAAAACTGTGGCCCGGCCACAGGCACCAAGGTATTCACTGGAGGTAGTGTTTTCTGGACTATTTGACTACTCAATGTAGGCATTTTAGTGATGGTAGCTAAGTCTGTATTAAAACTGTTTACGTTAGTCTGTTGTGTGATAATTGGCGGTGCCACTTTTGATGGTATTGTCAATTTATTTTGTCTGTCTGCCTGTGAGGATGCCAGTGAGTATACGTTGGTGATTATAGGTGTGACATCGTGATCTGGTGTGTCATCGGGGCCATGGGTTAGGTCGATGACTGGAGTTGAGGAGACAAGTGGAGGTCGGTTACTGTTATGTGCAGATGAGTTTGTGTGTGAAGGTGATGGCGTATTAGCTACGTTTGGTATTTGGATGATGTTAGAGCCTGTTTTTACTGGTGCTTTTGTCGCGCAGATCGCCTCATCGGAAGGTTTCGGGTTTATGTTTGGCAATTGAAAATATTTCTTATTCATATTCTTCTGTCGCGCCCACTCTTCAAACGCGTTGGTGGAGGCCGTCTGCGTGCATTCGTGGATGCTGGGTTTCCTTTTGGACTTTCTTTTTCTTTTCTTTATCAATTGTTTTTGTTTATTCTCTTCGTTCGGTCTTTTCGTCTTCGTCTTCTTGATGAGATCGACGACCACGCTCAGTTTCATGTCATCGTTACTGTCGCTGGACTCTACAGTGTTCACAGCGGCTGGTGACTTCGACTGATGATGACACGCCATCGATCTCTACAATACAAAACAAAATAGACTAAACTAACTAAAATATAACACTTATGTACCAAAGACGAAATAAATAAATATAAAATGGTCATCAGACACGCATTTATCGGATGTCCCGTCTAGTTTTAAGGGCATCGGAGGTTCGGTTCTCACCGACCACGCAATACCAGTCTTATTCACCCCGAAGAGCCCCCAAGGGGGTCGAAAGTATGTAATGAAAACGCTCAAGTTGAAGTAAGTTAAGAAGTCGTTAAGTAAAGAATGAAGTTTCAATTTTTTTTTAATAATGTCTTATAGAACTTTAGTTAATAATAAATGGTTTGATATATGATAAGTATTGTGTAGTATTATAGTTTAACAAAATTTCTACAAATAAAGTAGTAATACTCACCGGGCAATTGTTAATTATATTTACAATCTTATCATCAACATCGTCGCGACATTTTTCATCTGTATTAGATTTGTTTGTTTTATTTTGTTCCAAATCAATATTGCAATGTTCTCTGAAATCACAAATGTCCGACGACATACAATCAGTGACAACAACAGATATATCTCAGCCTCCTGTTCCTCTCAGTCGGTCGCGTCACTGGTAGTCCCAATAAACATTGTATGTACCAGTTCCATTAGCGTCTAATTGCCGAGTGAAATAACATTTAATAAAAAAGAACTTTTTAAAAACAAGCTTTCATCAAAGTGCTGGTCAAGACAAAGTTCGTCTGGCCGTCTCCCAGTGCATCATCAGATCAGCTCTGCGACATAAATATTGACATCCGATGTATACATGAGTGCAAAATTTGAGTTCAATTGGAAACTGGAATGTGGATCAAATTTAACTTGCAATTTGATTAGACGCGGTGAAGCTACATAAAAGCTTGTAAAAAAGGACGTAGTTTTTTTTTTTACAAAATATTAGAAGGTTTTTGTTAATTTACTAATATTTCTTTAACCACTCAAACTAAGATCTAGAGTTGTGCTAGAATATGGTCCACGACAATAGTCGAATGGCGGGATTCGAACTCCCGACCACGTGATCGGAAGGCTGTTGGCGCTTAATTACAAGCTAAAGTTTGTAAGCCCTAGGTAAAAGACTCGAAATAATTATTTCGCGTTGTAAATAAAGGGTGAGCAGATGTTACAAAGTATTACAAGTACAACATACGTATTTCCAACTTACGTCGACAACGTATTTATTTCCACTGGAGTGTTGGTGATGGGGTTCAAAGGTGGTACCTGGAAATGCAATAATTTTAGTAAAAGTTGCATTAAAATAGTATTTTTTTAGCAATAATCAAAAATGTAATTAGAGTATAACTTGATAATATATTAATGTGATTTATTATAATCCATCCATACATATTAATACAATTATGATGTCTATACGTAATATAAAAACACATATTTCGTGAACATGCAATGTTTACAAGCAAAATTCATTTTTTTTTAGTTTCAGCCTATCCACAAATCTGCATTTATTCCGAGTTACTTTAACTGTAACGTAGCTGATGTAGACTGTAAGCTATTTTTTTACAGATACAGTGTGAAAAGATTTTCCTTCAGAATATTTGGGAAAAGTTCGGATTCATCGCGCTCTCTAATAGCTTCAACGCCATCTTACAGAATGATATTATTCATTCTGACATCTGACACTAAACAATAAAGTTCCATATTAATGGATACGACAATGTCACTCATTTAATACGATCATTGACAGTTCGGGTGTCATCGTGTTCCGATAGAGCCGAGTCTGCCCGAAGGAGAATAATTTCTCAGTACATGTGTTAGATATATGTGGGCACCGTGTGCGGCGGACACTCACCGGCAGCTTTTTAAACAAGTCGTCGAGTTCTAAAGCATTTATGATATTTAAATTTGATATTTCTTTCGTCGACTCTTCGCTGGAGACAATAAACGAAGTTGCTGTAAAAAATATATGTTCTTATTTACAAAAACAAATAGTATGTAAACTGAAGGTGACAAAGTGATGGTTGAGATACAGATAGGTAGTATCTAATGGAGAAGATATGCATGCCCCCGTAAGTGGTGTAGACAGATGATAAGATCTAATCGATAATACTAATATTTTTTTTATAACAAAGGATGTTATTTTGGCAAGTCCTTATAAATCATAAATAATTGGTGTATACCCACACATACCTTCGGCCGGTGGACCACATCTGTTTATCTGAAATTAATTAAATATTATTAAATCTAACAATTTTTTTAATTCTACTTCAGACTCGCGGTCGTTGCTTCCTCGCTACATATTACATGAGTTTTTGTATTTTTTGTCATCGCTACATCTAATATGTAACGATCTATAACATACTAAACGAAATAATAAATATCAATTTGGTCCATATTGTATTAAAAGTTTTATAATTTTTCAACTTTTTCTGCCTTCAACTAAGTTTAGTGTGTACCAAATAAAAAATCATTTTCATAGATAATTAAGCAATTTTCTGTTTTATAAATGATGTATTTCAAAAAAACCTTCCAGCAGTCGAAAACCTTTACAGTATAAAATGACCACCGTGTTTTCGCCACCGCCAGATTTCGCTAGAGGCCGTTCAAGTATTACTTAAGCAGATTTAACACAATTATTCACCTCCCCCTTCTCAGCACACATCAGCAAAGCATTGACACCCCCCCCCCCCCCCCCCCCCCCACCCCACATCCCCACGCACGTTTCCACCCCC
>JAODUI010017047.1:0-11121 GCA_027563995.1 Papilio gigon | reverse complement strand
TCACGTGTAAATCGGTGTCAGTACCGACTAGTTTCGAGCCCATCGGGGGCTCATCTTCAGGGTGAGTGGGATTGGTACTATAGCTCGTTACTACACCGATTTACACGTGAGTTAAACCGTTTTTATAAGTAGTATAGTAAAAGGACTCACGAAAGTTTTATTAGTTTATCTGTGTGTCTAATTGTTTATCAAGTCCGCATTTGTTCCGGGTGATATCCGAAACGTCTGGATCGATTTAGACGGTACTTTTACTGGAAGGTGACGTATAGGTATACTGAAGCTGATTTATGCGGGAGTAACATAGTCTAATTTATTCAGCAAACGAAATCGGCGACAACTAGTTACTAAAAAAACATACCATTATATATTGTTTTTTTGTCGAAAAACCAAATATTGTTGTCAGTGATGAGAAGAATAAATGACTTTGCAGTTTTTTGTTTTTTTTTTTTTTTTAGACAATTTTTGTTCATTTACTAATACTTCTTATTTCAACTAAGCTTTAGGCTTGTGCTAAGATACGGTCTACAATAGTCGAATGGTGGGATTCGAACTCTCGACCATGTGATCGGAAATCCGAGCATAAACCATAATAATAAAACTATTAGCAAGTAAATTAATATTCCATTAATAACTATCTTGCACATGCAGTTATTAAAATGTCAAGGATAGCAGACAGGAAACATTTAAAAATTTAAAATTATCATTAACCTTTCTTTCTCGATTATTTAATATCTCCGGCTCGCGTCTTTGGTCTCACATTAGAAGTGAATCTAAAAAAGTCTATGCACAGTATTGGTAAGGCACATTAGTTATTGCGACATTTATCTTTAAAAAAAAACAACAAGACATTTAACAAAACAAACGACCAAGATGCTTTAGACTATAGATGTTACGGAGTTCACAGACAGTTCCGATACATTTAATTGGAAGTAGATATGCGCCTAGATATCATTTAGGATTAATTTTTTTGTGTCGGATGATCTAATTATCGAGGAAGTCTATAACATCACGCTATATCCAGAGGGAGCGGAGCATTCAGATCAACATTTCAAACCAATTCTTCATCTTTATATCAGTATAGATTAATAGTGTGTATGAAATTATTTCATTAGACCTGCCCTTTATCCTTTTATCTCTACTTCCGATTTCGGTTCCGATAAACCGAATACAAAACATTCGCCGATACGAGACTTCCGTTGCATCTCTGATTTAGACACTGGACGCTGTCTGCACTTTTTTTTTTTAATAATAGTAGATTTCTGTTAATTTACTTATATTTCTTTTAAAACTCCAATTAGTCTCTAGGCTTGTGCTAGGATTCGGTCCACAATATTCGAATAGCGGGATTCGAACTCTGGACCAAGTGAGCAGAAATCCGTATTAAGCTATTGGCGCTTGATTTGTGATAGCCATCCTTAACAACAAATCATTGTGACAGATTTTCCTCTAACCGTAGCGACATACATTGAATCTTACATAATTTACCCTCGAGACATTGAGAATACGTGAGTAACTACAATTTAAAGACAATCCAAGAAAGAATACTAAACATTCCTTCACCGGTTAAACGATAGTTTTAAAGACTTCAAATTATAGTTCATATTTTATAAGAGACGGGGACGAATGAGGGACCGGATCACGATGTAATCATCGACGCCTATAGATGTCTTCAATACCAGAAGAATCAAAGATGCGCTGATCTTTGAGAAAATTACGCTCGTTTGTAGGACTCAAGTCGTATTGGTTATGTATAAAAAATCGTAGCACATAACTTCGAATTCTAACAAGGACTCTGACACACAAATATGTCGGGGGATCATGAGTATAAAAAAAAAAGTCGTATTGGTTTTGACAGACCATTAGACCAATTTATCTCTTACTAGTATTATAAATGGGAAAGCTTAAATGTTTATTGGAGTTAAGTCCCAAACTACTGAATCTGGATGAAAATTCACACCGAGATAGATAACAATTGAACAGCAAACAAGTTATTCAGTTTTTTTTGTTATATTCTATGCAAGCGCGGTCAGATGCGAAAGCTAGTTTGAAATACTTTGGCATTAAATATTGTGTATTTTGACATAATCATGTAACATTAGCAGACGCTTTATAATTAACACTAATGCTTTTATCACTTTAAAGTCCCTCAGCGACAGTTAACTGATCTCACTTAAACACGGACGAATTTATAACCTCCTCCTTTTTAATCCGCTAAAAATAAATATTACAAATGACATCAAAGCTGATAACAATCTTATTCACAAAAAAAAACTGTCATTTAGTATTCAAAGAACGTCTTAGTCATTGTTATAATAAATAAAAAAAATATCCTTGGTAGATTGTTACATGCGCTACAATGAAATGTATGCACTAATTATGATTTCCTTAAAAAAAAAAAACTAGATAACTTTGACATTCAAGTGAACACGCCTCAAACGACATCTGACGTTAAAATAGGTTAATTCGTATCATCATCAGCGCACATACTTCCCCACTGAGGGGCTCGGAGCCTAACCTATTGCTAACAATAGGTTAGACTGATATTTTATAGAGATATATATCTCTAGGGATGTATCCTTATATCTCTATAAAATACGTAAACCGAAATCTTTTTCTTTTTTTAACGAAATTGCTTGAACAGATGAACGTGAAATATAACACAGTTGACGTGGTGCAGGCCATAAAGATACTTTGAGTACAACATTTTTTAAATGCTCAACGAGTAACTCTAATAAAGTTGGAACTTGAATGAATTATATTCGAATTTCATCCCACAAAATACATCCCGTAAAGGTCTTGTAAGTTTATACAGGTCTAAATATATTCCTATAAGAAAACTATTTTTTTAAAACCTTAAATTTTTAATTTATACCAGTACAAAAACACATCTAATCTGCTACTTTATGGGCAACTTATCTAAACCTCTTAAACCACATAACATTTACATTGAAATCTAAACTAGTACCTGTAACAGATAACAAAGCTTTTTGTGAAAATTAGAATTTTTTCCACTTCATAATTATATTCACTTTTAATATTTAGTTGTCTTTAAATGGAATAAGTATCCTGTTCAAAAGAATTGTCGGTGATTTAGTTAAATTCTGACGTAACAGAGAAGATATGCGTAAAGGGAGTGTTTACAGATATGATGACTGTTGGAGATATATAATAGAATATATTGTGCTGGTATGACGTAGGAAAAATGGTAACAATGATAAAACCCGTAACATCTGTTGCACGAATGGTCCGCTCGACCGTTGTAAATATCACCACCACAGGAAACAGGTATTAAGTGAAAGTAATTCCGCATTTCGTCTGTCAACTGTGCGTGATGGAGGACAAATTTAATATTTCCCTTCTCACAGTTTTCTTATAACGGATAGGTAGGGGAAGTGGAATTGTGAGAAGAGGGACCGGATGAAAAAGGGAAATATCTTTCTTTACGTGACGCTTTCAATTAAAGATAGACAACGCAGATGCAATGACGGACAAGGTACACTTCGATATTTTGGCGAATTTATTGCCGCTTACTTCGTTTGCCGTCTTATACCTATGTTCATATTTTAGTTAATACTGGACTCCATCATTTTGTGATGATTTCGCCAACGTTGAAGATGAAGGTGAAATACTTTGTATAGTACAAAGCATTTCACCTTCATCTTCAAAGTTCTTCAAAGGTCTGGATCATGACATTGGCATCGATGTCATGAAAATGTTTTTTTTTCTCCTAAATTAATAATTCAAAATTGTTGTTATCATGACTAACTAATGTCAGTACCATAGTATACCGTAATTTATCTACCTTCCAAATACAATAAATTTATCTTAAGAACTCAAATAAATTTAACCGACGTACGTAACACTAACGACATTTTAATAATAAAATGAGTAAATACATTATAGTGATTACAGAAATAAAATTCCATTACTTAAAAGCAACGCAAAGACAGGAAAACAAAAACTATTCTGTTGAACTTTTCATACTAAAAAAAAAAACACAATTTTTGTCGAATCAGAAACCAGTTGCGGCGGAAACCAGATAAAACCTTATTTCTACTTAAAACCTCAAGCTATCAAACAAAATATTATCACAATATGTTAGTATATATTATTTTTAACACATTAGTTATTCACGAATTTTAGCGTAAGACTTTTTGACTAGACTTATCATTAGCATCTTAATACATAACTTAAACCTAGCAGTGTTACGTAAGTCCAAGTTGTGTTTGAAACGGTCCGCGGGCACACTGATTTTGAAGCTATAGGTTTTGATTGGTTTTCTAAAAGCGACATAGTCTTGTCGATAGACGCTTTATCATTATACACCTGTACTAATTTGTTGAGAAATTAGAAGCTTAAATTTCTCTGTTTTCGGTATACCTTAGTATTCAGCTCATAGACCTGGACGAGGGGCGCAGAGTCTAACAGAAAGGCACCATATAACTACACAAAAAAATATTAATTATAAAAAAAACAAGTTCATTGCACTGTACTTTATAAAAAAAACGAGAATTGAAGGCCTCTGATCAAATATCGTAAGCATATAAACGTATTCATAAATATAAAAAGCGTAACGTCTACGTGTTTGTAAAACTTTACAGTATAGTGTTAATTATATGAACTTCAAAAAAAAATCAAACCTATACGTAATCGAATTGACCAACGGCCATTATAATGACCTTAACCGATCACATACAAGGTCAGAATTCATTGAACTTATTTACGTAATAAGGGTAAGAAGAATTCCTACTTTCATGACAATTAAAATGTCATATTATCTTTCATGATAATAATTACAGGGTCGTCATCATGAGCCTTAATCTGCACAATTCTGGACATAGGCCTTTTCACAGTACGCAGTCATAATTCCGCATTCAACGACTTACTGCAGTAACTCGTCCGTCCCCCTGCAGGATATTTAACAAAATAAAAATTTTAACATCACATTAATTACATGATTTGCTCTTGTAAATATTTGCATAGAAACTATTTCATAACATTAACTATTAAAAAAAACATTACATAATTGGATAAGACATTTGTTAAAATATAGTAGTGTCGTAATACATTCGACAGTTAATTAATTAATTAGTGTAATTAAATTTAAAACCGCTTGTCAGCTAATTACAGTACACTATTATTAATTGACAAAAGTCTATCCACAAATGTGTAATTTGTCGCAAGCATTACCGTGAAGAAAGAAAAAGTAAGAATGATTTTGTTCAAGGGATGTAAGAAGTGTGAGTTCAATTATGTTTGAATACAATTTCTCATTACCCTGGATTTCGAGTGTATATTTAAAGGTCAAAAAAGAGAATAAACAGCGAAGTTCTACATATGTCTTTATAATTATAATTAGTATGTAAACAACGTATTGGCCAGGTGTGTGACGTCATCAGTATGGATGTCTGCATTACAAAACTGACGATACGTGCCAGCGGTCATTATCGACTTGAATACGTGCCGAGCGCGGAGGATGCAGTATGGGTCAAGTTAATTGAGGCATGACAAGACTGTCATCTCTCTATCCTTATACTATGACGCCGAGGTATTACATCCAGACTGGTCAATCAACCTTGCAGTCATGCCATCATATCACCTTTTACGCAATCCATCATCTTCTAAGCCCGCTTCAAACGCACAGGAATTGGTGCGATCGTGGTCGAGCGTTAATTTGGTATCTATAAAAAATAGAGCTTAATCTGATGACAATCCTTGATGAGAATAATTTTTTTTTTTTCAGTTTTTTCTTCTAAATCCTTAAAAATATATCACCAGTCACACTAAGAGTAGTTGCTCTCTTAGTGTGACTGGTGATATATTTTTTGTTATAAAGCAATTTTCTTTAAGTATCTTAGAAGGACAGCAATCCAGTCCAGTAACCAATAACCTAAAAGAACGACCTTTCATTAGTCTATTTTTGATGTTCATATTACCCAGTTAAATCTACAAAGTTGAACAGTTCATTTGTTCAACTTTGTAGGTCTTGTTAGTGCCGTAATAGTACGGTCAGTTAATTGTTAACCATTAAAGTTACCAATTAACCTTTAAATGACCTTCGTAACATAGTAACCATCATTTAGATGATGTATCGGAAGTACAAAGACCATGGTTCATGTATTAAAATTCAGGACACGCGATATCGAAGGCAACGACTGGGGTCGTTATGACGCTCCTAGTTTAAATTCTATCCGACCGCCGCTGAGATATGAGGAAAAAATTTTAGAATTAAAAACAAAAATTTCAACCAACTATAGATTTCTAACTGCCGCACTGAGTCGTTAATTGAGCAATAAAGGTTTTATAGTGTAGAAGTCTTTAATAAAATCTGCAATAAGGTAAATCATTCATCAACAGTAGAAATACTAACCGTCGCAATTAAAATCTTTTAATCATCACATAAGATTTAAGAATTTAAAAACAACGTAGACGACATTTCCTCCGTCCAGGTGGACTGACGACTTTGTGCGGATAAGAAGTCGTTGGATGCTCAAGGCTCACGTACTATGGAAGGCATTGGGAAAGGTTATGTCCAGCAGTGCGTAGACAAAGGCTGATGATGATGAAGACTTCTGTCAATCAAAATATCGCCTAATCATCAACCTCTAACGTTGGACACTAAAATAATAAATCTATTCTTCATTTGTTTTCATTTTACTTTGATCATCAGTCCATCTTATCATACAACTACGTCGTGTTAATAACTAACCGTCAACAGCACACATATGTCTTCACCGAGGGTCTCGGAGCCTACTCAATTTTGTGACTAGATAGTCAACCATGCAGGCTCTGTGTGAGTCAGTTGACTTCACATATGTCTTTAAATTCACAGTAATCTTTGTATCAAAGGTACATATCAAAGTATCAATAACTTTAATAGCTTCAAACACTAATAAACAATTATATTCATTGTATTTATAATTTATTTATTCGTTAGTTGATTAGGAATAAAACTGGAAGACCAGTTTAATTATCATACATAAACTATAACATGTGGCATATTTAATTCCATTATTGTTGGCTTTTCCACCGATCTTGTGGTTTTATAGTATCCGGCAATAAATAACTCGTATGAGATTGCATCATAGTTAAATGTAATTCAACCGGGATGAACCTTCTTGCGAGATCTACAATTGTTAAGTAAGCAACAGACAATATTATTTTCCATACGATAAACGTAATAATAGAAGTTGTAAATGAAAAGATTTGCGATTCAGAAGTTATAGCATCTTGAAATGTCTTCACTCGAAGCGATCGAATTTGATTCATCATTATCAGCGTAAGGTATTCCACTGTTGGTCTTAGTCCTCCGCTATCGATTGCCACTTACCATTGCCATCGAATTAGACTCGAACGGAATAAAAAAACTAAAATGAGAAAAGAGAGACCGAAGTATGATTTGTTACAGCCTACCATTCAGGGAATGATACAAGGGAAAATAAGTTCAAGAAGACGAAGACAATGTTTCCTAAAAAATCTTCGCTAATTGTTACCCAAAAGTACGCGTTCGTTACGAGCTGTGTCCAGAATTCAGATTGTCATGGTGATCGCTAACATATAGAAGATGGCACTCGAAGCAGATATGAAATACTTAACGTTGTTAAGAGCATTGGAAACCAACGGACGTAAGTATGTATGTGGAAGTGAGAGATGTGTGATACGGCCGCGCCAAAATGAAGTCAGCCTACACTTTTGGGTTAAGAGTGTGTTGTTACCGAAGCGATAATCTTTTCTTTAAGAATTTAACGCAAAAACAATTCATAATTTTTTTTATCTTATTTCAAAGTTATCCAAACATGACTAACAAGGATACGGTTCAACGGAAACAAATCTAATTCACATTTCTTCACCACGCTTAATATGAATTGCAAAAGCTGAGTTCAATATTTAAAAACCCTTTACTTGAAATAAACAAGAATGTCGATATGAAAAATCTATTAAAAATACATTAAACGTAGATCATCGTGTTAAAATCTTTAAAACAAGTTAATTAAACCCGGACATGTTCGCTGTTTTTAAACAGAAATAGCCATTCCATTCTCATTTCACGACGAACACCAGTTAATGTTTTCATTCAGTTTACTTTCAAGGTTAGCTCTGACAAAAAATAACATTTTGCACGGAAACAAAACATTATAGGGTATAGGTCGCGTTAAAAATACTTTTAAAATCCTACGCATTCATCATCATGATCAACCCTTGTCTGTACACTGCTGGACGTAGGCCTTCTCCAATGACTTCCACAGTATGCGGTCCTCCTTCCACACCCGACTGCATAGAAAAAACAAATGTCCATAATAATTATATGCAAATGTATAGAAGATTATTATATAATTATTAAAACTTTAATTTTACTATACTACTTATAAAAACTGCTTAACTCACGTGTAAATCGGTGTCGCTGCCGACTAGTTTTGCACAGTGAGCTACGGGCCGCGGCCCTCGATGGTCTCGAAACTAGTCGGTACCGACACCGATTTACACGTGAGTACATGAGAATACATGTTTAATAAAACATGAACGTTTTACTACAGATAACCCTAAATGGTAGCATCCTTAAAAGATTATCCATTACTCTAGTATGGCGAGTGATTATATCTAGCTAGGCATTGTCAATGGAAAGACAATGCAATTTCATTGTCTGTATATACTATCAGACATACTTATCCGGCTGTTGGATTGAGGCGATATTAAAGCAGTTACTTCTATCAGAAAACTTACTTAGGCATAATAATTTACAAGACAGTTGTAAATCCGGCAAGAATCTTTTTTTTTATAAAAGTAAAGTTTTTAACCGATTTCAAACAGAGGAGATTCTAATTAGTCTGTATGTTTTTTTGTGTTTTACCAAAGAACGTCGCCCCTGGTGCTCCAATTTTATGTTGACCAATATTTCCACTGTCTGTCATCTGTCATATCTGAATTCACATACTTCCTACGCATATCACAATATGGTTTACAATAGTCAATGATTGCAACCCACGACCGGTCGAAGTACCATACCCTTAACCATTAGGATATTGGCGGTCCGAATCTTGTTATATTGACATTGACAGGGGGAGTAGTAGCTTTTGTAATTTATTGTCATTAACCGGGTCGGATAAATTCGTTCGTCTATAATAACGTCAATTAAAATCATTTGTGCTTGAGAAGACTTAAGTTATTATACTCTATTAAACATCTCGGATAACCCGTAGACTGAAATTAACGCGTATTCTGCGGTCGTTTATTGTTTAATCTATGATATAATTATAACAATTTTCCACTCCATTTCAATAAACAATGTCATTAAAACGTTTATCATCGTGTACACATACAAAATATCTTAGCTTACCTTAAATACTACAAAGGTAATTTATGTAAAAAAAATTAGGAACACGATATTGAAAAAAACATTACTATGCAATGTGAAAATGGACCGCGAGTCTTTAGTTGTCAAAAGAAGAAAAAAAAAACATAATTTACGTCAATAACCTTAAATCAATAAATTGCCCAAACAAATTGTATTTATATATATTACAATGTAGCTATGTTTTTAACCCATGTAATAAGTTGAACTAGTTACGCGAGTCGGTAGTACTTGACGCGTTAAAATCCAGACACAAATCTATACTATTTCATAAGACTCGAAAACAAATAAGCAAACAAAAAAAAAAGAGCACAAAAATGCGGATAATTTTTCTGTCATTACGTAAAGAAACAACAGACAATTTGACATTTGTCTAGAACTCACTAAGGTCGTACAATATTGTAACAACAAACTGAGACTTGAGTATTAATAAAATTTTATTGATTTTTTTTTATTTATTAAATATCAAACTATTTGCACATCACGTATATAAGTTTAACCACGACTATCTTACTTGCGGGTGGCAGTTATTTAATGCTAAATCTACCACCAATATTGTGAAAAAAATCTGAACGTTGTTCCAATATTTACGCGGAGATTGAAAACCAGCGCGGCACCAAGCTGCAGGCTTTGGACAGCACCAGCTGAGCGTCTCCCTTTTGGTCAAGATATGTTTCGTTTTGTGTATATATCTTGACCAATAAACTGTTGTTCATTATATTTTGTTTCATTTTTATTTAAACTAACTAGAGTGATACCGCCGAGGAAGTAAATGAAAGAAATAAAGTCTAAAAAAAAACTAAAAGTGTGCAAAACTAGTATAAAAATTCACATTAACCATAGATAAGTGCTGCAATTCGATATTTTTTTTATCATATAAAAATTTCGTGAACAAACGAAATAGAATGCCGTATTTCCCGACAATGATCATATCATCTACAATAATAACTGGACACAAAAAATTGCAATCTTTTTAAATTTAATATGTTTACGTGTTTTTGATATCATTTATGTGCAAAAATTTCGACGTGACGTGACGTCACAACAATATCCGCTTCCAAAACGGATAAAGATCGTCACTAATATATCTCAATGTAACGTATACAAAAAATGCTCGTTTTTTATATCATTGAAAGATTCGTTTTAGCCTTAGTTAAGCAAGCGCTTTGCTTGATAAAACCATATTAAGTTTATAGTTTAAACTAGTGTTCACCAACCATTTTATGCTATGCCCCATGTCAACATTTCTATAATGTTATATTCAATTAAGAAACATAAATGACACGATTTAGGAAGCAATCACTATACAATTGTTATGAAAACACAGTTAGTTGAATATCAAAATTGTTAACGTCGTGTCCAGTTCATTTTGGAATTGCCGCCCCTTAAGTGTCAAACTATATAACTTAAGAAATCGTGGTTGCGAAATATCACAGTATGTGGAGTGAAGTCTATTTCGCTTGGCACAGGATCGAAAAACGTTCGCTGAGCTGACGGCCAACCTCCATTAGTGGGGAGGCACCTGGAGAGAGAGAAGTGTCAAACTGTTCCCTGTGGGGCCGTCGTTGGATAACACCGATCTAAGGTTTACAAAAAATTATACTTTTCATAGTAGTATCAGTTAAGCAAGTGCTTTGCTCGAAAAAAAAACTATTTCGATTTCATAGTTTACAATCTTATCATGTAACATGGACAGATAAAGTTGTATAACATTTTGTGACATATAAAATAGTGATAAAATAAACAATGCAATCATACCGATAACTTATCAA
>JAODUI010017046.1:0-11174 GCA_027563995.1 Papilio gigon | reverse complement strand
ACAACTGCGTTTCCGATGTTTTCCTTCACTGTAAGAGCGTCGGATAATGTACATATGCAATTCGAAAATGTATAAACACACCGGAACATGGCGAGGATCAGAACTGGACAATGTCGAATACGGTCTGCTCCGATCAAGAGCTTAACAACTGCGCCACCGAAGCTCTTGTGTAATTTTAATTGAAGTGTACTAGGATTACAAATAATTTACTTATGTTATCAAACTTTAAAGAAAAAAAAAGAAGTGATATGATGTAGTTACGTTGCGTACAGACTTACAGAAGCAATCAGAAGTGCAGTATAACCAGACTCATTGATAGTACATAACAATTTATACTAAATTACCTTAGTGTTGTAAACATGCCGCTGCGAGCACGAAGTGTGCGCCGCGGAGTAAAGTATTCGAGATCATGCAAATATCTCGGCAAGAATTCACCATCAGCACGGAATTATCTCACGAATTCTTAGAGAATTCGCTTCGCTACCTAACGAGGGGCGCATTATGCTAACTTCAGTCATGTACTTTACACTACAAAGAATATATACAGTCATCACTAATTTTAACTTGAGAATTATAAGTTAAAACTTCTTGGAGTTTTTAATATATTTACTTATTATGAAGCCTCTTAATCATAACGTCGTATCTGTCGGACCAACGACTGGGGTGGATATTGCTGGAATGGAAGCCACGGTTGAGGATCAGGTATGTGGAGCGTTCTCCCACCAGCCGGACCGATGACTTAGTGCGGCTGGAAGTCGTTGGATGTGGAAGGAGGACCGCATACATTGGATGGCATTGGGAAAGGCCTATATCCAGCTGTAGGCAGACAAGGGCTGATGATGAAGATAATGATAATCATCAATTTACCCTTTTTCCTTATGTAATATCGGTCATAGTATGTACTCCATACATTTTTATCAGCCGAATCTGATTTCAATCTCTTCTTACACAACCTCGTTCACACAATCCATCCAAACATTTGGTCTTCTAATTTTGTATATTGCAAAGCTTTTTCTAAACGAATTGAAAAGTCACAATCTGAATTGCCGTGACTGTATAAATTAATTTAATTTGTCTACCAAAGGATCTCCCTTCAAATTAGCGGATGGCTTAAACGATAATGAGGTAAGACAGATCCGACGGATATAATTAGCTACAAACTGACTAATGGATCCATTAATTTGTTGAAGCATTCATTAACTAACTAATTCATATCCAATTACAAGGCTTATAAAGTCAGTGACTTCAAACTTTTTATTTCATTAATAATTTATAATCTTTACGTGCAGTCGAGCACTCGCAAAAACAAATTTTAACTAATACTAGAAACAAGTCAAAAAATCCTATTCCATTTTTACCCTGTTCCTACAGGGAAGAGATGAGAGAGTGACGTCGAAGGGGAAACATTCTAGTTTTTTTTTTATCTAGAAATCCTAATGTCTATGGGTAGAGAATACTACGCTATTTTGGCGTTTTAGTCACCAGTTAAGTCTTTATTTAAATAATAATAACAACTGAATCTATTGAATGTTTTGATTCCTTTTTAAAGACGAATTAATGACGTAATTGTTACAATTATTTTAGTCTTATCGACTTCAAAGTTATTCCGTAGCTATCGTTCAGTAACACTATTTATGTTACACAAACGATAGTTTCGCGTGTCCGGACACTGACCGCTTCATCCATACCTGACGGTAGCTTTTTTTATATTAAAGGGGGCAAACGAGCCTCGGATCGTCTAAAATTATTTGATCCGATGCCCATGGACATCAGCTACACCAGAGGAATCGCAGATGCGTTGCTGGACTTTAAGGAAGGCATACGCTCTCTTCTTGAAGGACCCTAAGTCGTAACTGTCTGGAAATACCGCCGAGGAGAGAGTATTCCACAACGCGGCTGTACGAGGAAGGAAATTACATATAATTATTTAATTAGCTTACACAAATTATATCATAGAATAAATCGAAATTACTTAGATTTTAAAGTAGCCCTCATTTTACTTTCCCTCAAGGTGTAAGTTAAAGGGAATATTGAAGTGTGTCCTTATAGTTCTACTTAAGTTTTACATATGTCATTAAGATAAAAAAAGTTACGGAAGCATGCATTTGTTTTAATGCCTGCTGCAAGTAACTGTCGTCATTGACAGCATAAAGCTGTCAACCATGAAAGCTTAATTAATCCGTGAATAACGTTGACAATAATGTAAATAAATGTTATTTGAAATGAAAATAAAACATAAAAAAGAATTTCTTCAAATTTCGTTTCCGGAATCGTATCGAATCGTATAACGCGGCTGTATGCTATATGTTCAAATTACGACGTAGATGTTATTTCGAAGTCATCGCCTCAACAATATTCAATAGATATCGCATGTCGATACAGAAAAGGTATTCCAATTTTTACTAAAATGCGATATAAGGAAATAAAAGATTTTTGTTGTTCTGTTTATTTTCAATATCTATATATTAATACGTGAAGCGATAATTTGAAATTCAACACAGTTAACGTAGAGAAATGTATTAAACTATTTTAAATAAGAAAAATCATGATTATGACATTAATTATTCGAATTTCGAACAGTGAGTGATCGGTCGTTATTTAAAAATAAACAAAAAAAAAGATAAAGCTAGGGTTTCTACTAATACACAAATATAAAACAAAGTTATTTATCAGAGAGAATTTAAGCTACAATAAGAAACTCTAGTTAAATATCTTATATATTTTGTATTGTCTAAAACTGTTATTAATTCTGTATTTTGTGTAGCATTTAGTCCTTCATCAACGTTAAATTATGCTCCCTATCTTATCTTACAATTAATTAAATTCCCAATTGGGCAATTTACCCTGTCACGTGGCATTGTCAGGGTAACAGTATTGTCTCCATTAAGCTGGGTCATCTTGCCCCAATCTGGGAATGTACTATCATCTATCAGGTATTGTTCTATTCTAAGATCTATTGTGTTTTTGCGCTCAAGTGGAACATGTTTTTGTGTTGACCAGATTTAGAGTGACAGTGGCGACCTCTTGACAATGAACGAGTGATGTGTTTTTAAACATTACATAACCTTATTATATTGTATTTATTTTTTAAATACTAAGACATAATGTAGCATTTAAATAATGATACAATTTCCGTAATAAATCCAGTAGTTGTTGAGTTTTTCCGATATAAACGTGACGATTTTTTTCTCTTTATAATATCAGTGGAGATTTATGTTGTACGTATTTTGTTTGGGAAATAAAGAGTAAACGCGGTCGAGTAGACCACGATCCCACTTGATGGTAAGGTGATGTGATCAGAAGGTGGTTTGAGTCGTACTTTGTGTGGGCACGTCTCCGGTTTGCCCCTCCTCGCCCCCAGCAACCGTTTCAAAGATAATCCATTTAATTATCACTGAAATAAAAGACAAATTAGAAAAGAAAAATTTCTTCCTTTGACGTTTATAAATTTACAAACACTAGAAAAACTCTCAAACGCTCCTTTGAACTTGTTTTACAAAAGATCAAAGGAGTTCCTCATTGCGAGGAGTGCGGGCGTCGTTTCAAACTTTACGCACTTCGAAGGATAATTAAAGAGAAGCAATTTGTTATTTAATTACTGTACAAGTATCATACTTCGATTTTTTTAATTAAATTTCTAAGCTTATATACCGCTAATAATATCGACTCACATTTATCTCACACACTCACACATACGCACTAGTTAAAAGTAGAAAAAAGTGTATTATTAAGTAAATAAGAGTCTGGAAGAACTGGACACTCGTATCAAGATATTCCTTGCGTAAAAGATTCATGCACAATTTGATTTCTTTTTATGATTAACATGTGATAAAGAAAAAATTTTAAATTTAATCTTTACATTGTCTTGTCATATTTCTCGTTCAAAAATCCCTAAAGAATTCTATAGTGCGCAAACGGATGAACTCGAAAAGGGGCTGTCTTCGATCCACGTATATATCCACAATATTCATTAATCTCTAAGAGCGTAGCTTATGTTAGCACTTCCATTAGCCGTCTTGTTTAATTAACGAAGAGGCAACACAATTAGTTGGGAATAGCATAGTACTCCAAAACCGCATCATCCCGAAGACAAAGATTTGCTACCAGTTTAAGATTTGAACAGTAGCGTTTTATGTTTGAGTCATTTCTAACAAGTCAATTGAATATTCACTTTAATTATACTATTTTATATGCTTTTCATTTTAATATAATCAATGACTTAGATACAAGAGAAGCCAACAGCCTAATGGTCAAGGGAACGGACTACAAATCTAACGGTTGTAGGATCGAATCCCACCATTCGACTATTGTCGTGATCCATATCCTAAGACAAGCTTTTTCAAGCTTACTAGGAATGGTTACAATAAATATTAGTAAATTAACAAAAATCTACTAATACTTTATTAAAAAGAATGGGGTAATTGAATTTCTTCTTCAAATCTTTTTTTCAATTCATTGTCAATTACCCATTAAAGATTTTGTAAAGTTGGGGCGACCTCCTTCCAAGTGGACCGATGACTTAGGCGGACGACAGGAAGTCATTGTATAAAGGAGGACCGCATACTGTGGAAGACATTGGGAAAGCCCTACGTGCTTGATAGACAAGAGGTGATGATGTTAAAAATCTGTAAGTGTTTAATAATTCTCATAATGCCGCAAGTTATTTTCCAGTAAATAAATAACAGACGTTATAAAGTTTCAGTTCAACTTTATTTTCCGATTTTGAATTCCCTCCCGATTTACTCCAGCGTCGCTATCGAGCTGTTTGCTTTGACTCACTTGTTCCGATAATTTACTGGTACATTGAAGTTAAAAGCTTTTACTGGTAAAACTGGTTCGATGTAGCCTTGAACGAGTGAATTAATGTTGCGTTTTACATTACATTTGCTATAAACTTATATCAAGACGTAGCACAGCTTACATAGTAAAAATAATACAAGCATGTTTGGATAAAATATACATTTAGAACTACGTCTGGTCACACATGAATAAAACTTTTAAGATCTCATTAAATATAGATGTTTGAAATGTTGTCCCGATGCGTTCCCGGTGAGATCCCGCGTCCCTCGCAGTTGCATCTGATGATGCTCACGGAGAATTTAGTGAGTAAGAATCTCACAGAACACTGCCTTTCCTCACAAAGCAGGGTATTTTCTGAAGATTTCACCCCGAATACAAAAATAAAGACCTTCGAAATAATACGCTTTGTGCACTGGTAATATTTTAACTAGCTGCCAGTATTTTGGCCTTAATTAACACAAACCAAATTAGCTAAGTCCTCTGTCGCGTTAGTTTGTCGTTATAGCATCGTCCCATCTTAATTGGACGCTTACGGTCCTCTCTGCAATGTTACGTTAGCCTCTATCTTATAGAATTTCATAAGATTAGTTACACTGGAACATTTAGAAGAAATAATAAACAAAAAATTTACTTTTTACTATCTAGCGTTTTATAGCTGTGTCATAAGACCTATGCTGAACTCAAAACCTACTCTTATCTATTAGTAATAAGAGTAATTAATGTAAAAAGTATTAGGATAATATATTAACATTATTCTTAGTAACTACAATAAAGGAAAGTCGGCACGTAATGTACAAGAGACACATGTCACCAACAGTAACACTTACCAGACCCTCATAAAAACCTCGCTTAAGCCGATACGCACTCTATATTAACTCCACCAGTTTTACTGCCACGATAATCTCTAATAAGGTCCTCATTAAATTACTTACGACAAAAAGAATACGATGTTATACGAATAAATATTAAAATAATAATTATTTGTGTCAAGTCGAATCAAATAAACATGATAACTTGTAACTTTTTAAATGTAAAAACAACAAACATGGTATTTTTTAGTTATTTGTATAGTTCCTATGAATTAATATTCAAATATAATTATCTAAGTTAATGGCTCCCCCACACGTACACAACGTCAAATTTGCAAAACGCACTCCACAAGTTGGTAACAGTCGTGAACCGAGCTGCTGATAACTTTGTAACTAGCACGTGCATTAATTAAATTGTAATTAATTATTTCGGTGCAAGGGAGTCGAGTTAGTTTGAAGTTATTCTACTCTCTATTATATTAAGAGTAGAAACATTGACAGTAAAATAAGCCATTCAGCAGTTAACTACACTCAGAGGATACGTTAGTTTCGTAGAAACTGTTTATCTTTTTTTGAGAATGTAGGATGCTGGTACGACTTGTTCTTTGACCACAAAGTATAACTAGACTAATTACGGTTACCTTTATAAAAATATATGTAATTAAAAGGTTTTTCTGATGTTATTAACTTTTGATCAAAAGTATTCATTGCACTCTAAAAGCTCACAATGTATACGAGATATATGTCGATTTCAAAATCGCAAGTTTTCAGTTCCATTTGATATCATACCTACATGCATATGCAGACTTCCCAATTACGTTTGTCGGACAGAAGCGCGCAGATAGCAAGGGACAACTAATTAACGGCGCCACTGCCGCGTGACGGCGGCGCGCGCCGGGCCGTGCGGCGTTGGCGGTGTGGCCATGCTTTAATTACGACGCTGTGGTCACTTTGTGTTACACGAATGCAGTCGACAAATATTACTAGACTTTGTCATAGTATTTTTACTTGAAGAAACAAAATTAATTGGAACATAGAGACTAACATTGTTCAATTTGTGGACCGAACTGTATTGAACTAATTAAAAAGAACACTTAAAGAAAAAATAACATTTAAAGAAAGTTACGTATAGTTTTAGAGATTTGAATACTATAATCCACACAGTACGCGATCCTCAGCCTGCCGCATTCGGAATTCGAAATTCGAATACATTTTTTTTAATACTTGTCACTAGCCTCCAGCTCTACGTAAGCTGGCGGGAGATAGCGCAGGACACGCTGGCAATCTCTTGTGTAGCCAAGATCCACCTCTTATCGCTGCGTCGGCGGAGTAAATATACGTAACTATGTAAAAAAAAGCAAACATTTCTTGTTATATATAATAAATATTGTAAGAATAAACCCGCAGTATTTTCTCGCTCTTGTTGTTGATAACATTGCTGTGCAGAATATCATAAAGAAGTCTTTTGTCCCATTGTTCCACTCGAAGTTGTTTAATGAAGCTAGCATTTAATTAATTTCGTTAAGAGATAAACGGGCCGCGGCAACATACGGAGCAGTAAAGATCGTGTAATTACACAGTGGAAACGACCACTAACGTTTATTCAACTGTTTTTACAATGCTCGGAACCTTCAGCACGTATTTAACAAATAGAGCTGACTAATATTAAAACATTTACTTGGTTATTAATTTTATTGGCTTATATAGTTTTGTTTAGTTAGTTACAAATTATATTAGTTATAAAAACGGCTTAACATGTAACTCGATGTCGGTACCGACTAGTTTCGAGCCTATCGGAAGCTCTTCTTCCGGGTGAGTGGGATTGGTTACTACGCTATAGTCGGTACCGACATAGATAAACACTCGAGTTAAGCCGTTATTAAGTAGTATAGTGAAATATCTCACGAAAGTTTTAATAATTTAATTTCAAATTGCTGTACATTTTTACTATTCGGTAAATAGTAAAAGTTTGCAGTAAATATCAGATTTCATACATAGAACGCTATGTAGATTTGCAATGCTCTTGATCAGTCTAACATGTTGAACCAAATATAAACAAAGCCTAAACTCCAAGTAAATATTCATCTCATTGTCAACTTTAATAAGGCTGCTATCTTTTCAAACCTAAATACCTATTACATACAAAAAAAAACCTAAGGCAGTAAACACAGAATACCTTCTCACGGACGAGCCCATTCTCACTAACGGTACTTGATAACAAACTCGTGTATAACCATGAAAAGCCGAATCGAGTGCCAAATGCAATTACAATAGGTTCAGTTGTTTTAGTGCCTTATTCCACTTAGCAGCTAGGAAGCCTGGCACGGCTGGCATTTTAGTAGTCACAGTCAGTCAGTGGAAAAGAATACCAGGCCACACGCGAAGGCTGGATTACTAAATTCATCATTTTTTTTCTATACGAAGGAGGCAAACGAGTGGCGGAATCACAAGGTGATCATCGACGCTCATGGACATCCAACTTGAATGATATTAGTAACGTCCACAAAAACACTGAAAGATAATACCGACTGAAAGACTCTATCTCTTGAAATGGAGCCGTTTGTTCTGTCAGTGTGAATGGACAACTTAACATAACGTTCATTGTGGCAGTGGAGAGCGACACGCTCGTAAAGGACGTAAATTTTTGTCGCTTATCACGCGAACCGGAGAGTGGTTATAACACCGGTCGTGTGTATTGTACATTTTTAAGATTCGTTTAATAAATGTTTTTTTCATAACAGACGACTGCTATATGTATTTTAATGGATGGATAGGGATATACGAGATACTGAATACGACTATTTATTTAAAAATGGGTAAGCTACTATTTTGTTATCGATTGTGATATCATAAGACAGCATTTTGAAGCAATTGCTCCAGCCCAGCGATGCGGTTAATAGACATACGGGTTGCTTAGCACACGTTATAGCCTGCTATCTTACATACTACATGATTATTGAATTACACATTTTTTTAACCCTTTTTTTGTTTTGGAGGGAAATCTTAATAACTATACTATGCTCCTACGATGGAACAGGAACAGTGGCTTTGGTCTCGTGCGGTTGGTATGGCTGCTTACACCACATTTTTATAGCCTAGCTTATGTCAGTGACATCCGCGCGAGATAAAAAACTTAGTAATCTATGCGTTAATCTAGACAGTATTCTATCTGTTCCTTCATCCAGATCTGTTTAGCTATCTTATGAAACTGCTAACATCCAACCAAACTAGCTTTTATAATATTAATAAAAAATCAAAAGAACAACCGTATCCATTTGTTATTCTGGTATAAAATGAGGGCTCCAAGAGAATTGTACTTGTTTAAGTCGGAGATCGGTATGACAAATAAAAGGCATTTTTATAACCTTTAAATACTATATTTACAGCTTATCAATAACAACTAAATCACATCCCCGAACACAATCCTATCGCGACACAGTGAAACTTGGACAACGTATAACGCCATCTGTCGTTAAGAATTAGGAACACTCGTAAATATTTTTTTTTAAACTTCCTAGAACAAAGTAATTAACCTCGTTGTTGACCTACAAGTCTAGCACTGACAACGGCTAGAATTAGTGTTTTGTTCGCCTTTAATTACTAATCATAGTACCAATAGATACTTTTGTAATTAACTTGTAAATGACAAGAACAAGCTTGGCCTCTCGTTAACCTTTTAATTAAAGCCTTTTACCCTCTCAGTTGGCACAAAGGTGCTCGACCGTGAACAACCCGGTGTAAAACACGATGTCGAAAAAGTTTTTTAATCGTTTGTTACCGAATGTTGCGTACCAGTGACGCGTTATTTGTTTTTAATTATTATCAAAAAGGTTGTCTATCTTTTTTTATTAAAATTATTATTATTAAACACCAACGAAATAAAACGAAAAATGTTCATAAATTTGGTTTAAATGGTAGAGGGGAAATTATAACAAACCTGTGTAAAAAATGCCTGTATTAGATTAAAAAAATAAGAATGAATTGCAGTTCTCTTCTAGAAGTATTTAAAAAGAGAACGAAATTGTATTTTTAATGAATTCATAAGCCACTGGATCGATTTCATAAATTCCTTTAACATTAGTAGCTAAATTATCACTTAGTAACATAAACTATATTTCTTACAAGATTTTTCGTCTGCGCAGACGATGTCACGGGAAAACACTAGCATAGAAATGACCCAAATGCAGTTTTAAATAAATAAGACCAAATAGTTTCAACATAACAAGTCCCCAATGGTATAATTACAACAATATTAGCTCGCTTTGCACATCGAATACCTGTATAATTGTACACAACGTACACTGTGTACACTGTACACTGTACACAGAGAGGAGACGCGGCTAAAGTAAACATAACCTAAATTATTTCACTAATATAGTTTACTGAAATTCTCTATTTCCTCTGTCAACAAGAGCCTTCTATTAATGTACAGATACATGTAGATGGAGTGATGAAATACTTTTTACTAAATGAGAATCGATTTAAAACGCATCTTTGGTTCTTCCAGTATTGCAGATGTTTGTACGTCTAAGATCACCCGGTGTTCCCACCGCCCGTTCACCCAATTCTCTTATAAAAAGAATATTATATGTACAATACATTAAACAAATTGTTAACTATCATCACTAGAGTGTAAGCTTACAAACATCATCATCATCATCATCATCAACGGCGTACTCGTATGTCAGCCCACTGCTGGACATAAGCCTTTCCCAATGCCTTCCACACGTGGTCCTCCTTCCGCATACAAACACGGGAATTATGAAATCAAAGTAAAACATTATAGCGTAATAAAATAAATGTTCAATATAATCAAATAATATTCATATTTAACACCATATTATCCGGAGCGTTATTCTCAAACAGGCACGTTGCGCAAACGGACACGAGTAAATATTGGAGAGTTAATTTAATTACTGCAGCCGAACGTACCGACTGTTTTAATAGGTTATCACAAATATTTGTCCTTCTCATTATGATATTACAAATTATATGTTCGTATTGGAAACCTTCTATTTAAAGACAATGCTAAGATGAAATGGCAATGGTCTGATCTAAACTATCGGACCAGCGACACCAGAAGGGGGAGGAAACAGTTGGAATGGAAGCCACGTTTGGGGACCACGAGCTTGAAGTATCCTTTCTCCAGGAAGTGGTTGGATCATCCAACGACCTCCCGCCGTTCGCACTATCCATGTTGGACGTGGAAGACAGAAGCTCGCATACTGTGGAAAGCTTTGGGAAAGTCCTATGTCAAGCATTAGACAATTCATTGCTGGTAATGATACCAAGATGGTCAATGACTTCAAATGTAGAATGAGACCAAAGGTGTGGATGGTATGTGTAAATAGATAAGTGTACGGAGGGAGCTGGTAGAGATGTATGAAAGAGTACATACTGTGACGTCATTACGTAGCGAACGAAGTTGACGACTCAAATGCCAACATAAAAATGGATAATAAACGAAGCACATGGTATAACATCTTAATATATATAACTTATAAAACGGCTTAACTCACGTGCAACTCGGTGTCAGTACCGACTAGTTTCGAGCCCATCGGGGGC
>JAODUI010017045.1:0-11180 GCA_027563995.1 Papilio gigon | reverse complement strand
TTTTTAAATATTTATCTAAAGAATTGAATTAAATTGATTTCGCTCGTGTGTAACAGTCTGGAAGGCCATTAAATTAACCTTTTCATTGAAGATTTTAAAAAAAATGTAGTAACATTTTTTTTATTAATCGAATGCGTCAAATAATTTGTATAATTTTACTACATTTTTTTTATATATTGATCTGTAATGTAATTGCGATTTTTGTAATAGCTTTTTTATATGTATGCTGTATGCATGTCTTATTAAATAAATAAATAAATAAATAAATAAATGAGTAAATAAGAAATGCTTCAAAATGTCCTTTGTTGGGTATTTCCAGCAGCAGTAAACTTGTATTAGATATCACGAGCGTCGATAGATGCCATTTTCCTCAATCTAAAATTATAATTTTTTTCACATTATCGCAGCTAGGACCTTGAATCAGAATAAGTAATAATTTGTTAGGTGTTATTGCACCTTACTGTAGCTCAACAAGAAGTACGAGTCGCTGCGGGAGGTGCGCGTGGCCGTGGTGGACGACTTCCAGGGCCAGGAGAGCAAGCTGGTGATACTGTCGCTGGTGCGCAGCAACGGCGCCGGCAGCATCGGCTTCCTGGCGCACCACAACAGGGTGTGCGTGGCCATGTCGCGGGCCAAGGAAGGTCAGGCAAACAAACACAACGAACATTGCTACTCTTGTTAGCGATGGTTAAGATATTAATAAGTAAGTCGATCCAGGCTTCTACATGTTCGGCAACGTGGACGTCCTCCGCGCCGCCAGCTCGCTGTGGGCGGCCATCGCGGACAAGCTGCAAGCGCAGAATGCTTTGGGAACGCGAATCGTACTGCGCTGTCCGACGCATCAACATGTCACGTGCCACGTAAGTCAGCTTGCAATATGACAATATTAATGTTTCTAGAAATTAGAATTGAAACTCGAATGGCCTCCCACGGAGCGACTCCGCGACCACGGAGGAGACCACGCGTCCGAGGACGGCGCCGGAGGACGCTGCTAGTTCTCCTTCCCTCCCCTTTCTAATAAGGAGACGTTGGGAAGGGGAAAAAGATTTTTTTAACTTGTTTTATAATATGCAGGTGGAGCGCTCAGAGGACCTTATGAGCTGTTTATCTCAAAACGGAACATGTCTGAGGAACTGTCCCGCAGCGCAATGAAAATGAAATATATGGATTGTACTAAAATATAAATAGTTTTATGTCGCGCAGTCGACGTGTCGAGGAAGGTGACTTCAACGTAACGGACTTTACAATTCCTATTTTCCTTTCCTCGAAGTCGTTAGATGTGGAAGGCGGAGGAGCGCGCTGTGGAAGATATTGGGAAAGGCCTATGTCCAGCAGTGAGTATCCAGGCCCTGATGATATCTTTACCCTATATAAAAGGCTGGAAACATTGCACTAAATAGAACGACGGAGCGCCCCGAAGTGCATCTCGGCCGCGCTAGGCCCAGTCCTGAACATGCAGCTTCGATTTTTTTCCACGTCGTTTTTGCAGCGATACCTGAGACGGCCCACGCGGCGTCGACTCGGCGCAGTAATGTCATGGAGATTTTGGACATACGTGCAAAACTATATAAATGTAAGATAACTACATACATACAAGGACAGATATGATGAGAAAAGATTTTGCTGCGTAATTTTTGGGAAAAGTTCGTATTTATCGCGCTCTCTCAAATAGCTTCGGTACCCAGCTTACGGAATGTTGACGCCGTTTCTGCCGCGCCCTAACAGATGGCGCTGTGGCGAGACGGTAGTACTCCATGTACACGATGTGGACGGTGCAGTCTCGCCACACAGGTTCGTTTCGGGTCCCTTTAGTGTTTTGGTTGGTTGGACATAGTTGATTTTGACATTTGACACTAAACAATAAAGCTCCATATTAATGGATATGAAAATTATGGATGAATGGGGATCATTGATGGACGCTTCGGGTGTCAACAAAGATCCGTTTTGTTTTAAAGGAAAGTCATTTCTCACTACATCTGTATATACTAGGAATTGTATTTATGTTTTAAAAAGTTATTAAAGTGAACAATAGAAACAATGTAGCGGTTATATTTAATGAAATACAAAGTTCATTATTAATTTCCGGTGATATGACACAGATAGCAGTTGTAATTACAGGTTCACGTGCACACTTATATATGAATTACGTATGTTCATTAATATTTTTTATAGCAAAAGAACAACTTGTATCAGTTATTTGTCGCCACAATCGCACTGTATCGATTGCTACTGACAATCATTTAATGTATATGTAAACATCTTTGGAATTCAGCCTCGTCCGCGACACACGGCGCTTAAGTCTTTCTACAATATATGACAGTAAAATCTCTAGGCGGTTTTCTAAAATTTGTCAACCAGATATAAGTTAAGTTGTTTTTTTTTTAAGCTTTGACCACAATTCTGTAGACCGATCTCAAGATTCGAGTACGGGCAATGAAAGGTAAACACAAGATTAAAATTGTTTACAACAAAATCGTTGAATGCTCGAAATAAACAAAAATGTTAAAACCCCAACTTCGCCACGATGCCGGCGCGCACTTGGCCGTACTCGCCACTTCCGTCATTGTCTTTCTATAATTCCACTTCGTATTGTTGTCGCACACTCGTTGCTCCACCCGCACGCGTGTTATACATATGATAGCCGTGTACCCCATATATAACTCGGTGCAGAATTATATACTATTTAAAAAGTTTGCAATTTGAATAGGCGATATAACCTACTACATCGTTCAATCTGTCACAAACACTTTCGCGAGTCGCCACTAGAATCAAGTCTTTCTTTTCTGTACACAACTTTCAACTTAACACTTAACGTTACAGGGCTATAGTCACATAGACTGGGCGATAAACGACAATTTCCGACGGCGCACGCGGCGCTCGACGTAGTAAAGTAAACGCGGTATTCCATAACATTATTTAATAACATATTACAAAAAAAAACTACTAACTTGTGTGAGTATTACACACAAATTGCAACATGACAACAAATTAGTTATATGAAATTGTGCAGTATTTTTATTAGGCACGCAACAACAACATACAAGTATGAAATAATACACTCTATTACAAAATTATCAAAAGTTAAACCATTAAGCATCGTTGCCCATACGTTATTTAATACGAGAACCACGCGAACAGAATGAGGACATCGCAGTTGCAAGGATGGTACCTACTCACATACCTACCGGCTGGGCACGTCTGGTCTAAAATTATTTACTAAATTAATTTACGAAAGGAATTGAATCTGCAGAAGAACGATAGCGTATGTGCAGATGGTAGACAGCACGCGCGCCGGCAGCGCCGCATCCACGACCAGCGCGCCGCCTGCAGTCAGCGTGGCGTCCGCAGTCAGCCCGACGCACGCAGCCAGCTCGGCGCTTGCGATTAGTAGGCCTCTGCTCGCTCCCCGCGTGCTGTCCGCGCTGTCCACACGCGTGGCTGCATCTGCGGCCAACGAGTCCTTTACTCCAACAGATTGCTATGATTCTACCTCAAGTGATTTGTAAATGTCGGATCCGATACACACTCTTGTCAATCTGTTCATATTAACATGATTCGAAGATATATCCTTTCATGAATACTTATTCACTTATCAGCTCGGAAGGCTGGAAAGATCTTACTTCCGAAGATTATAATCTTTAATTACCTGAAGACGCACACGCCATTCTGGCCATAATACAAGTGACGTGGAGATTTCGCATTGACATGCAAATATTCTCGACGTCCAGACTTATCACACCCAGCAACAGAATGTTCCTCAGGTTCCACGTCAGCGCATAAATAAAATGAAAGTTCCAATAAGGCTCCTGTTATATAAAAGAACCATATTTTTAGTAATGTTTACAAAATTGAATAGATTACAATATAGTAAAAGGCAACGAGCGTGCATCAACGTCTTTTAAGAGAATAGAATCTCGTCATAGTTTACGGGCTGGACTCTGCCGGCGTACGGAGACGGCAAGGAGGGCAGGCCTGACGTAGAGGCACTGACGCATCAGCTTTTTATGCTCTACGACAGGATACACCCGTTCACTTGATTTGCATCTTTTGTTATTCATTCTTGTTATCTATGTTAATCTGGCAAGTTCTGCAGCTTTTCTGACTGACTCGGTCGTTCATTATTAACCATAGAGTTGGTTGCATTACCCCTTTAATTTTCTATTTTTTTTGACGTTAACCCAAAATGATCTTACCTCAATGAGAGTTTGTACATTCGTTATTGCCTGAGTGAAAGTAGTGACCACGAAGAACCCGATCTGGGGAACAGTGGAATCGACTATAATATCAAAATACTGTTACTAAAGTCAATATAATTGATTTACACATTTACCGGTATACCAAAGACCGTTTGACACAGGCGTAAAACTTGAACCAGTTCCTTGTACGTGTTCTCAAGCCTTGCTACGTGTGAACATATAGCAGCTTCTGTTTCCGTTGTGAACAAATTCAATACGTGTTGGTATTCGGTAATCCAGGACAGTATCGCACTCTTGAGCAAAGTTAAAACACGTGACATATAAATGCCATTGCAATCCGTGACCAGGACGAAGGAATGAGACATAATGGTGAAAATAAGAGCGTCGTGGACAATTGTCGCACGGAATATGAGGACGACAGCGTGGTACGAGATCATGAAACAAAGTAGACCCCAGTTAATGAACATCGAGAGTTTTACTTCCATTTTGACAAATTTGTAGGAGGAATGTATTCTTTGGAGCAGTATTATAAGATACGCGTTAAAGTCACTTCTCAGGACAGTCAGTAGAGTGTTGGCAAGGAATGCTGCAAAGAAAGACCAAAGCTGAAGGCAAATGAGGAGAAAGTACACTGCCTTTAATAAATCTTTTATACGATTCATAAACAAAACGATGTGATAATTATACATGAAAAACACGAGAAGCGCGCCGAGGAATATGAACAGTGCAGTCTGGCCGCTGTTGGACGCGACCAGATTGTACCGGATAGAGTACTTGGGGGCCAGCGTCAGACACTGTAGCAGGTGCAGAGGCAACAACAGCTTACGGAATCCGGTCTCTAGAAAATTATCTAGCAGGAAATCAGAGTGGTAATTTTTCAAAGATGCATTTTTAATTCTCGCGTGAGAATTTGGAGATTTAACTTTAATCATGGCGAGTGATTCCGAAGATAGAACTGACCTGAACAATTGTTCATATTCAACTAATTGTTGTTTATAATGTCGGTGAAAAATTAATTATATTACTATCGATAATTCCGTCGCAAGATAATTTATAAAGTGCTTTTCGAAGTGCGATAACAATCCTTTGAATGTAATTGAGTACGACCAAACTCAAACCTTCCAAAAACGAAGTGAAGACTTCATGTCGGCCAGACTCTGAGCCAGCGTTTGCTCTGCCTCCCTCGTTAAGATGTTCAATGTCCTAGACATGTTGAAATACACTGTAGGGGGCGCCACATTACCATTATGTACATACGAACGCATGTATACACGAACTCTATTCTCGGTTAACTATAAATTCAGACTCATTTAGTTCCCATTTTAGATATAGACACAAAATAAAATTGTCATATAATACACTTTATAAATGAATATTGTTAAACCGTCTTCCACGGTCCCTGATTGTTCGGGAAGCATTGAGGAATAATGTATTGTTCAAAATAAACTCTCAATATAATTTTTATTCAATGTTATATTAATTTTCTATTTTATTTATGTATTTTTAATCCAACTAAAACAACAACAGGGCGGCTATCTCATTACTTTAAAAGCGATCACATATTGTTTTTTAAAAGCTTACCGATACGTGACATTCACTGCTGTGAGTGTTTCCGAGGTCGAGTGAGTCTCGGAGCTCGACCACTAATATGTTAAGGAGAAAACTTCGTGTCGGGAATCCGGTCAAAGCTGCCACGAAGTACAATACAGATTTTGTGCTGGACAACTTCGTGGAGGCTGAACTGAAGGCAGTGCTGCTGCCGCTGTACGTGGCGCAGTGGCTGTCGCTGGCCCCCAAGTACTCCATGCGCTACGGCCTCATTACATCCAACAGCCTCAAGTTTAATGTGCTCATATGTGTTCTAGCAACTTGCGCGCTAGCGGCCTGGCTGTATTACGCAGTAGAATACTGGAACCGGTGCAGCGGCCTACTGGCAGCCACTGTCTTTGCCTACAGTCTCTCACTAACTATTGCATTTGTTTTTATCTCTGCAATAACAATATCAAGAAGTAATAACTACGCTTTGTTAATTATTTTGCTACAAAGACTACAGATTCGCTTCAAGTTTGGTAACGTGGAGGCCAGAAATGCTACTTTAATGAGCGGCGTGTACGTTATGGCAATTATTCTGTTCAACGTTATACACTGCGTGTTCCGATCGGACGACGGCGCGTTATTGATTATAAAACTGGTCACGCAATCTGTTTACTTTTCCTTCGACGGCAATACCGTCGTCTGCGTACGTATGATCCGTCTGTTGGGTAATCGTATAGAGGCGTGGGTTGCAGAATTATATGATCTTTGTCGAAAATCTGAGAGAGGTGACATCGAAACGGATAATTCTCCTTTGAAAACTGCTGCTAGAGATTATGACCAACTGGTGGAAGTTCTTCACATGTATTGTCAAGTTTTTAAGCATACGGTAATTAGCGACTCTGCTAGAAACTTAACGTAGGCGTATTTATCGGAATTTAACTTCTAATATGAGGATCGAAGTGATGAAAGTTTTTCTTCCAGATTATATTGATGGTTGTCGCTACATTCTTTCAAGTCCTAGTTAATGTGCAGTACATGATCCTAGTAAGTCATTAACTGTATTATTGTATTTTATTTATTACCAGTAAAGTACGATCGAAATTCTAATTCAAAATGATTTCGTTTAAACAACATTTTTTTAGCTAATGTAATTGATTGGGATTTGATTTTAGAGTTTTTATCAATTTTCAGGTTCAAGTTTGGACGAGTTCTACCGTGTTAGCTCCAATAGTGTGGTTAAAAAATATTACTTTGCTAATATTGTTAAGTATTGAGGCAGAAAATGTTCGTGTGCAAATGAAAAATACTCAAGTCGTTTGTCTCGTACTCAGAACTACAGATAGATTAGAAGAAGATGGTTTGGGTAATACATACATTTTAATAAAACTAGTAAAAGTTGTTAGCTTGAGTCATGCAAGTATTGCTTGCGTTGTCAAAATGTGCTTTGTGATGTATGTCAATGTCCCTCGAATTATTATATGATTTTATTAAGCGAGTTCGGAGTTTAGAAGTTGCGTTGTTGCAGATTTGTGCAGCTTGTTGAGCCGTCAGTGTCAGCAGGCCGAGAGGTGGCGCGGCGGGCGCGGGCCGCTGCCGCTGCACGCCGCGCTGCCGCCGCGTTTCTTCGCCCTGCTCGGCACCTACACTGTCGTCATACTGCAGTTCCACTTCCTGTAAGTGGCGCGGCCGCATTGATGGCAATTATGTTGTGATCAATCGTAAATCTGTAAAGACACTTGAGTAATGTCGGAAAGTACTCAATGTAAATTCTATTGACCATTGTTTGTATCTTTAAGGCACTATAATTTTTCCACCACCTCACGATAGGTAGTGCTGTGTGTTTGTTAAATCACGCTAAAAAAACGTTTTGTTTTACTACCTATATATGCCGGTATATATTAGTACTTATATATTATGTATATACTATGCCATTTGTTTACGTCTCCTGATCTCAGCCACTGCTGGTTTCCTAGGTAGAGGATCAAAATGAGTTCCATTCTGGCGACTGGGCCTCAGTGCAGGCATTTTCATATGTTAAATATAGAAGCGTTGCTGGAGTTTCTTCCGCCACTTCTCCGGCACAAACGCTTTCCGAAGTGGTAGCGATGTAAGAGTTTTTTTAATGAAGTTCTAAGTGAACCCCCGTCACTATATGGGTCAGAGACCTTAAGTACCGTGTGTTTTAATTTGTGCTATTTGTTGGTCATAGTGATCACGTATATGTCGAATAGCAACCTGTCGAGCTGATTTTAAGTCAAACGACTAACGAAGACATGGAAAGCCTAGGGCAGTACTGGGGTCAGCCCTGAGCCCGGCCTCTCCATGAAGCGTCCACCGAAGTCAACTAAAAAGTCGGTAGGTGTCCTCGTGTTGGCATCGTTTGCGTTCTGTACTCTGTAAGGTAGTGACTTGTTTCGTTGTTGGTTGTTGAGTTAATCTGATTTTGAACAGTTTCGTAAGAGTGTAAATAATAATATTAGGACTGGCACTTTACATAACAAAAAATATACTTTGCCAGCCGCGCGAATGTGAAGCCGCGAGGGGGCGCTAGTACTATATAAATGGTGATCTATATTATTGTGTGTCATGTCAAAAATATTAATGGAAATATTTCGTATTCGTCGTTCCGCGGGCGCAAGGAGAAATGTCGGGGGATTTGAATAACTCTTTTCGACGGCGCGACTCCAATCCTAAACCAAAAATAATGTAATGTACAAATAATTTTCTGTTAATATTTGCTCTTCGTCTCACGACGCATGAACTGTACTTATTTTGCTATGTGTCATGTCGCACTCCATTATTGTTGCGTAAAATAAGTTTTCACTCTTTTTGTAGTTTCTGTTCGTTACAAATCGTTTTTTTTTTTTCATAAATGTAATGAAGCAGTCAGTATAAACATGGCAGCCCAAACGCGAACAATAACTTCATAAGTGTTATCTTTAGGTGCAATATTTTCTCGTTCGCTATCCCTTCTGACCCTTTCGCAGCGAGCTGTATCGGATACCGCTCGAGATATCGGGGGATGTTTGCGCAACACTGGAGCGATTTATCACACCGTATCTATTGACTTACCGATTGCCCTTTGCGCGCGACATTCACATATTCTAAAACTATATCATATTCTTTAGATAAACAGATTTGACTTATTATTCATTCAATCTTTTTTAGACCGTGTAAAATAATAGAGTTGTCTATGAAGGTTACAAAGTCGAATTGTCCACTGTGCAGTAAAACAGCCTCTTTTAAATTTCTTCCATTATTTAAAACATTACTTATTTGTACACCTTCTAAATAGAATGTGTGCAAATAATATAATAGTAAATATTAGAATTGATTATAACTTCGACATTAGTAACTTCTGATTCTTAAATGAAGACGCCTTCACAATATGTTTTAACGCCGTGATCTGATCGGTGCGAAAAAAATAACCTGAACAGCTTAAAAATGAGGCTGCTTAAATGTTTTTCTTTTTTAATCCATCGAAAATCCGTTAAATTTTAAGGTTCAGCTTTAGGCGCCATTACTTTTTACGCAGCTCGTTTTTAAATAACCAGGCAAGTGTTACAAATCTCGGGGGGAATTATGACCTTCGTCAGCAACGGCCTCTACCGGACACGTTCACTGCTCAGTGGATAAACATTTAAATAATGCCATTCGGAATGCTACTGCTAAATATAATATCGGCGCAAAAAAAAGTAATTGCAGGTTCACTTATTATATTTACCTACATGTATGAACAAAGCTGAAAATGTAAAGTTGCTGCATGCAGTTGCTTACCGGGTGAGTCGTACTACGACTGCTGGAGAACCCGAACCCGGCTTGTATCAGCTCAACAAGTTTTATGTTATGTTAATTTTCTTATATCAATAATATTAGTAGATCTTTGTCAATTTACTAATATTTCCTGTGACCATTCCTGGTAAGCTTGAAAAAGTTTGTGTTAGGATATGGTTCATGACAATAGTCGAATGGTGGTATTGGAACTCACGTCCGTTCCATCGGTAGTCCGTACCCTTCATTATTAGGCTATTCGCGCTTCCAATGTTAGCCTTACTTAATTAAGGTGCATTTTAACAACAAGGCATCACTTATTTTATTACAATTTTCAAAATTAAATTAACATTTTTAAACTGAATGTCTGATTGATGAATATTCAGTTTACAACAACTGTGTAAAATATTGTTTACTTAGATTTTTTTTCGGTCGATTAGCTAAATCTAAAAAAGGGAAATTTATATTTTATGAGTCAAGTTACACTGGGTAACTATTTACTGAGCCTTTTAATGTCGGCAACATCAATCAATTCCAGTTTCGAAGTTTCTCGAAGAAATTTCTTTATTCATCGATCTTTGAACTGACGCTTTTGTTACAGGAACAACAATTATTTTCATAAGTTTCGTATCACAATAATGTCCAAGTCATTGCGTCAGATAGCTAACTTCTCCAAACACCAACCTTATAATCCCGCCTCTCGTTTGCCCCTTTTCCTATAAAAAAACAATACATTGTTTCCTTATCAAAAACATGAAACTGACCGAAGCCTTTCTCGGTCTAAAAAAAATCATTCTTTTATTTTGTATGCTCGATTTGGAACCTCTAAAATTATGCACTTAGTAGCTTTACTGCGCAGACAAAGCCACGCGCAAAGAGTAGTTAAATTATAATATGTCACTGTAGCTTTGTAAAGAAGTATATTGAATATATTATTTGGGCGAGGCAATCTGTAAGGCTGATAAATAAGCGAGGCGTAGGGTGTAAAGCTAACAGGGGCAATATATCTCCGAGGAGAGCCACCGGCCGGGCGCTGAGGGGCGCTGATATGACCCCGCTAACATATATATGTCTCCGGATGTACATTTATAGTTCACGTCTATACGAGTATGTACTAGCTGTTGTGTACGTAATTATTTTTATTCAAAAAAATACCAGTAACCTCTGCGGAGGAACTTTAAGAAAAATAGTCGATTCGCACGCATTTGTGTATTCAATTTGGAATACAACATGGCGGGACCGCAGAGGATATTGTGTTTATTTCCTAGTTTAGTAAAATATACTAATAATTTAAAGCTAATGTTGAGACGGATATTTGTCAGAAAGTACCTCTAGAACGGCACCAAAATTGGCACAGATGTAGAATCTAGTCTGGAGAGACACGTAGATTTTAATTAAGTTTTTTTTTTACTTTTAGACTGCGTATTTATAATTTAATTACCATTGAACTTATATCCTTCTGAGTGGCCGTACATCATCATCATCATCATCAGCCCCTGTCTGCCTACTGCCGGAGATGAGCCTTCCCCAATGCCTTCTACAGTATGCGGTCTTTCTTCCGCATCCAACGACTTCCTGCCGTCCGCACTAAGTCATCAGGAAGAATTAATTAGCGTAACCGGTTCGACTTTCGAGATTAGCTGTCAACAACACATTAAGCGATTTATTGTTATCTGA
>JAODUI010017044.1:0-11202 GCA_027563995.1 Papilio gigon | reverse complement strand
TGAGCTACGTCCTACGCGAGGCTAAGCCGCAAACCGACAATTTTAATTACGAGTAAAGAGGTAGGCGCTGCCGCACGCCGGCCCGGCCGCCGCCCTGCCCGCACTCACCGACCTGCTGCACGCCTTCGCGGCTGCGCCCACGCAGCCCAAGAAGGTACCGCTAGCATCAAGTAATGTTCCTAAAATCGTTTTTAAATACTTGTATAAATTAGGCGAAATAATTAAAGAAATGATAGGCAGGGAGTATCCGAGTCCGCTTTGATCATTTGTTTAAGCAATAATTAATTTGTCGTCAGATATTAGCGGAAGGCATCCAGGGCGCCGCAGAGACGGCCCTGCGCATGCTGTGCGAGCCCGCTTACGCGGCCGCCGAGACTGAGATTACGGACTTCTTCCTCGCGCTATTCACTGCGCTGCTGCAGCAGCTCGGCAACTTCGCCTACACCGCCATCGATGTCTTCCTAGAAGTCGCACAGAAGTCAGTACAAACTCGTTCAATTGTTGAGATACTATTATATTTATTATTGTATCGAATATTTTGTTTCATCCAGAGGCGAGAGCGAAGCGAGCTTGGAGCGTCTGGTAGAGTGCGTACGTCTGGGAGTGGAGGCGGGCGGCGGCGGCGTGCGCGTGCGCGCCGTGCTCGCGCTGCTACACCACCATGTGCTGCAGCGGGCGCAGCCGCACGCGCCCGGGCTCGCGCGCGCCGCGCACCGCCTGCTCGCCAGGTACACTAGCACCGCAATGCAGTAGCCAAGTTAACGACTTGATTTTGTTTACAAAAACCGTATTATTCTTGAATGCAGATTTTGGTCCTTCGAGCCCGATGCCACTAAAACAAATTTTACATTTTGTGCAGCGTGTTGTTGTACCGGTGGCGCTACTTCTTCCCGCACAAGTGCGAGGAGGAGGAGGGGGCGCGGCGCACGGGCGAGCTGCGCGGCGCGTTGGCGGCTCTCGGCCGCGCGCTGCTCGCTGACGACATCGAGCTGCTGCGCACGGCGCTCACCGCGCTCGACCTGCTCAACACTAAGTGGAAACTATATGACAAAGTAAATAAAACTCCTTAAACAACAATGTAATACCGCCGTAACTGACTGCACATTCATATTCTTCTTGTAGATTTTTTTAAATTAATAAATTGCACATACTGCTAACGTTAATTTTGATGTTTCTAGGTGATATTCCGGTCGGAGTTCCTAGGAGAATTCCTGTCAGTGCTGCTGTCGGGCGTGTGCGGCGCGGGCGCAGGAGGCGGCGCGCGGGCGCTGGTGCGCGAGGAGGCGTTGGCAGCCGCGCACGCCATGGCCTGCGTCGACTTCGCGGCCTTCCGCCACGCCTTCCTGCCCGCCTACCTGCGCTCACTGCCCGGCCTCGCCGCGCACCACGCTTCCCTGCTGAACAACTTCCCTCCCGATACTGTATGATTTTTATATGTTTAACACGATTACTGTTTTTACTTAGACAGGTAATTATTTATAAAATTTGATGAAAGTATGATAATATTTCAAATATTATCAGTTACGGACGAGTTTTGAAAATTCACCACACATTTAAAAATATGTATATATAATGTATTAATTTGTTTCAGGACCTGCCATCATTCACTCAGAACATACAGCGGCTGATGAACGACGTCCACTGCTATCAGGCTTACCAGTCGCTCGCTGAAAATCACAATATGCTCGCATAAGTACTGAGGGCATGTTAACGTGTTTTAACTCTATATATTGTTAATTTTGACCAGTTACGGTTTGGTTACAAACACTAGTGACAAAAAAAAAAGTGACACGTAAACTGTACTTTGAATCACATTAGTTGGATGTAAACGGTTAATTGTTTTCAACTAGTAATTATCAATCCCCATCCCTACCACGGAGACTCGGGGGTCCGACACGATGAACATACGTACATAGTGTATAAGTACCTTTTACTTTACTACGTCGAATAGAAAAAAACGTTAAATGTAATATTTACATAGTAAATTATTATTACAATACTAATTTTAATTGTTAATTCGGAACTGAGAACGATTTTTAGATAAATATAATTTCGCAAGACGGAAATACTTTCTTACCATGACCTGACTCTGACTAATTTTTAAAATTATCGAATGAACAAAAAATGGCCACACTAAAAGTTGGTGCTATGATAATGCATACCGCAATTGTCGTTTTTTTAGTTTTTAAATCTAGAAAAGCAATATTTCTCAGTCTGGTGGGACTTTTTTTGCGGATTCTAAAAGTAACGCGGCAATGCCCCCGTCTAAGCAAGCATGTTAACATTGATCTAATAAAAAAAACTAGAAATTTGCCATTACTTTTTTACAATTTCTTAGCTAAGCTTGTTCCTCATTTAGTAAAATTACTGCAGTGGGATACTGCAATAGTAGAAAGACCTTGCACTTTCTTATTTTAGTAATTTTTATAATCAGACAAGGGTATTAATAATTTAGTCTGATGTAGCATTTGATTTTTTTAAACATTGTCACTAAAAACAATCATCACAAAACTATTACATTTGTTTGTTATAAAAGCGAATTAGTTTTAATCGTTGAACTAATAATAATAAAAATATATTTAAATACGTGAGAAAAAAAAATGGTTTTCTGTTTAAGGAGCGTGAACGGATTAACGTTTCGACACAAAATGGAGAAGAGCGTAAACTTTTTTTTAATTAAAAAAAAGTATGATTCTGAATTATATTCGAATTTCAAAAATGGCCGACGGCAAAAATACAACTAATGTACTATATTTCATCTATGATTATTTTATTTTTTAAGTAGACGCTAAGTTTTTTTTATAAAACCTAAGTGAAGCCTACATGAATCTTGATATTATTTCCCGTTTAAATTTCTAGTGACTAGTCATATTTTTATTAGGTCCTCCCTAACATTAGTAGTAAGTAAACAGGGCTTTCGTTAAACTTAACATAACCGTTTAAAAAAAAAAACAAGAAAATAATTGGCATTAATAGTTTTTAATTAGACATCAAATTAAATTTATTTTGTGCAATATTATGATCAATGTGATTAAAGATTTTTTTTTCAGTATAAGAATAAATATAGGGACCAACGTTATATTGGATCTCAGAAATAAAGTGTGTTTGTAATGATTGCGGAGGTAGAAACAAATTAGTGTTTTGGGTAGTAACCAACTTAATTATCTTCAGTCATCATACATTTTGTGTAAAAAAATATTGGGTTAATATTAGGGAATTTTTTTCTTAAATATTTACTAGGTCCTATATGAGTTGTTGAGTGCCACAACAGGAATATATCTCGCATTAAAATGATTCCAGCGTTCGAGGTGGAATTCCGATTTAGCTGTTATTTGTTATGCATCTTGTTTCCTACAATATGCAAGGTAGTTTTAAGGTTGTATGTAATTTATTGATGTAATAAAGAAAAATAAATAAAACAAGTCTGTTATTTCTTCCTCTTCACTCTACTACAGAAATATGTTACAAAAAGAATCTGTGTACAAGATGTGTGTTTGTAAACTTTTTGACAAAATAAACCATATGAAGTTGAGTGACTATCTTGTGGTAAGAACTATTAGCTTATAATATCATAAATATAAATAAAAATTATTCAAGTAATCTTTTGTAGACTTCCGTCACAATATCTTTGTGGCTTGCGTACAATTTCATGTTTGGAGTAATGTCAACCCAACAAACTCCAACTGCATCATCACCAGCATTTAGTTTGAGAGCACCAACAGTAGAACCATCTTGATCATGAAAGTTGTAAGCGACTGTCTCCATCCAAGCATTATCTGTGTTCCGTGGATCGTCAACATATCCAGAGTACACTTCCGCTCCTCCATTGAAGAAGTTTTTAAATTTTTGTTTCCATTCTGATTTTTCATCTGCAAAAGACAAAAGTATTGTATATAGTAGGACTAATAGTGGAAATACAAGTGGTGTAACTTTATGAACTATTTTAATGTGTTGTGTACAATGAATGAGGTATAAACATGTACAACCTTCAGTAGCAGCTAAAGAATTCATAGCTTCCTCTTGAAATTCCCTGACGGCCGTCACCACAACTTTCTCCCCAGGGTCTACCATGCCACCTGGTAAGGCCCATTCTCCTGTATCGCCCCGTTTTATTGCTACAAATTGTAGAATTGGTCTGAAATTAGAATCTCATTTAAAGCTTTTTAATATCATTAATCACGTTAAGCTCATTTTAAGCATTATTCAATAAACAGTTAGTTTTGCATAACTCTTAAAGTAACTTACTTTTGAGTTTTGTCTAAAGCCATTTCACTGTTTGCTTGTTTTTTCCACCGTGTAACAACAGGATCTGCTGCATGATTTGGACCCCATCTACCTAGTACTCCTCGCCCATATATTCCAGTTCTACCAACAGGATTCATTGGGTAACCATTCATTATGGTGTAGTTGTTCATGTGACTTTTTCTGTTGACGTTTCCATCTATACTGTTCCATTTCGGCTTGAAGTTAGGGTCATCTATACAATAATATTAATATCGTATTTTATTACAATGTCGGAAAACAAATCGTTCTTAACTTTTACATAAAATTTTGTTTCTAGAAGTGTAATAGGTACCAATTTCGGGATCTGCCCATGGCTTACCATGAATTGATGGTGAAGTGTAATTTGGAGGTTTGTATTCTTTATATTCAACAGTCCAGGGTACCTTATCATCAGGGACTGCGAATTTCTGTATTGTGGATCTGGGGTAAACACCACAACGTGCCTTTACATGTTGTAAAATCATAACTGCACCGTTCACTTTTATTATTAAAACAAAGGCGATTAAGTAGACAGTCAGCATTTACAAAAACTACAATAAATTAAAAATAACAACAATGAACAAACATTGTGTCAAATAAACTTGACACCTGTCAATGGATTTGGGGAAATGAGATTGCTTAATGATGTTACCATATTATCATATCACTTACTAGTTGCTTATTGGCCGAAATAAAAATTGCCGTTTCTATTCGTATACGACAGCAAAATCGACATTTGAATATCTTGTTTTTAATGTCCAATAATTTATTGATTTCTTCAGGTCTGTAGTTGTCCTATATCCTTTTATTATCTTTAAAATAACAGAACACATTAAATGTCAAATCATTTTATTTATAAGTTTTCCTATAAGAATAATAATTCCATACTAAAATTATTGACAATCTTAGTTCCGCTTCCGCGTACCTCTCCGTGTCTGCGGTTTTTTAAAAACCTCATCGTCTGTTTTCTTTACAAAATCTTCATCGTCTGAAAAATGCGAAACAATAATATCTTTTATAAATGCGTTGGAAATGATTTTTCTTTGGCTACTTTTATATGCTTACTGTGTCATCATTTGTAGGAACACAACTATTCTTAGTTTTAACCATAAGCCTTGCAAAAGTGAAATGATGTCAAATAAGTGGACAATATTTTATGATTTGAACTATATCAAGTTAATAAGCGTCAATTGTAATTTGTCTATTGTTTATGTTTTTAATGGCATCTAGTATAGTGATGCATTTCAACATACCTGAGTCTTCTGACTCAGCTTGAGTTTTATTCTTCGTAGCAGGTTTTCTCCGTGATTTTCTTACAGACTGCGGTGTTTGTGACGGTTTGTTCGGTGGCTCATTCTAACAAAAGTATCACAAAGTTGAACATTAAATGATTACTGTCATATTTTCCGTCTAATGGAAGAATAACACGTGAGTCAAAAACTTAAAGGACATTCATTTAATATCCATAATCACATAACATAAGTAACATGAATCCTTTTTTATAGTTTTTATGGCGATGGTTCACAAGACGATACTGGACATGTGAAGCGAAATTAATACTTCGTACCTCATCAGAGCTGGAGGTGGAGCGTCTCCGGCCGCGGCGGGGACCTTTCCTGGGCGTAGGTTTGTGCGGCGCGCGCTTGTCCGCGCCATCGCTACCGTCTTTGTCGCCATCTTCGGCGTCGCGCACCGCGAAACATTCCTCTATCTTGTCGCCTAGTTCTGTTACTAATGCCTGTTAAACAAAGAATATATATTTATTGTTCCTTTATAGTGTTATAGTGTTATAGTTCCCTTATTTTCTCTTAAATTGAGGTCTTTAAAATTATAGAAACTTATTAAGAAGATGAAGATATATTTGAATTAACCTTTATTTCATTCTTGGCCATTTTGGATGTGTGGTTCATGAGTGCGGTGAAACACTCCATGACGCCCGGGCCGTGCAGCTTGTCCTTGTAGCAGTCCATGTTCTCTATGAGCTTCCGGAGCGAGCGCTCGTTGTAGGTGAACAGCGACAGGCAGTAGGCCAGGTCGCGCCACTGTCTCTCTTCTGTTGATAATTTAAATCGCTGACATAATTTCTCTATCAGTGCTTCCATTTGTCTGTCTTTCTGTATAAGTGATGTTATGTATCTGAAAGTTACAAGATTTTAATTACTACATTTATATGAGAAGCTGTAAATTAATAAAGAAAATCTAGTGCTAATTATATTGCTCCAGCTAAATATAAGTACGTACTTCATTATATATCTGTATTGTTCTTCGGGTACATTCAATTCGGGGTCACTGAGTCGTGATATAATGTCCGGCATTACATTGTAGAGGGCGTTGCCTTTCTGCGAGAGCTGCTTGAAGAACAGGCGCGTCATGGCGGTGACGCGGGCGTCCTTGTCCGCGCAGCACAGCGCCATGTCCGCTATCTGACCTTTGACGCGTACCATCTCGTGTAGTACTAAGAATGATAGCATTTTGACAGCGCACTGACGCACCTCTAGCTCCTCGTCGCTCAAGCTGCAATATGTACATATAAAGGAATTAAACGATGGAGAGTTAGAGGGAGATAGACAGAGGGGGAAGAGAGGAGAAAGGGAGAGAAATTTCACTTACGTCATTTACTAGTTATATTTTGTTAAATTGATTACTTACATATCGTAAATGTAATGCGTCCAAGGTTGTGTGAGGTTTGGAAAGCGTAGTGTCAGATCCGCGAAGGCGATGGTCAGATTTGTTCTGAGGGATACGTTTCTGGATTTCTTCAGAACTGTGACGATCAGTTGCAGGCCTTCCTCGCACACGCTGCTGGACACCAGCATAAATCTGTTCAAAAAAAATTGTTAAAAATAATATTTTAAACATTTGTGAACGAAAATTTAAAATGGTTGTTGAAATGGTGCAAAATAACCAGTAATGGACGGCTGTTAATGAGTGATCGTGACCTGGTGTATGTGAGTGCGGCGGCGGCCTGCGCGGCGTGCGAGGTGCGCGCGGGGTTGGCGAGCAGCCAGCGCAGTAGCGGCGTGTAGCGGGCGAGCGCGGCGCCGCCGGCCGCCACGTCGCGCTCGCACACGGCGCGCACGTACTCCGCGTCCGCGTCGTCCGCCACCGCGCCCTCCAGCCCCGCCTCCTCCTCCGTCATCGTCGTATTAACCTGCATCAATACATTACACTAATGACTTATGATATTCAGGTTATTTTTCTTTAAACAAGCTCTTCTTACCAAAAGTTTAAAGTTAGTAAGTAATAAAGTCTATGGTCAGCTGTCACTTTTCTCTTTAATAGGTACGATGTTGAAGCTTGCTAGTTTAGCACCATTTTCAAAAATATAATGTCGCCTTTTAGAATCGATGGCAACTGGTAATGACATAAGAAAAACAGCTTACTATTGTGTCTTACTAATTAAAAAAAAAACTATCGTATAACCGTGGAGGCCTTATTGGAGAGTACACTTGCGGAGCGTTGGCCGCGCGAGGAGGCGCTGGCGTTGCTAGCGTTCATGAGCGTCTGACGGCGCAGGTCGTCGCAGCGGCCGCGACGCGCCGGCGTCGCGAACCCTACGCCAGCCTTCCGCTTGCGTTTTTCCTCCGCCTTCCTCTCCTCACGTACCTGAACCATCATAATATAAAGAATTTAATTAACAGACCACATACATCAACAATTCACCATCAGAACTATATAAAATATTACATACATACTATCACAAGTTTTTGACATAATTTTATTGTGTTAAATAATGTTTTACTGAAACTAAGTAAGAATTCACGCCAATATTTTTACTTTACTTAAATAAAAGTGCGTAAATCAATAATCGATACTTAAATATTTGTATAATTACCTGATTGCGTCTCCTAAGCTCGCTGTACACGCAAATATCAAGATATATTAGTTGCTGCAGTGCGATATGACCTAGAGTAAATACAAAACGAATCAGAAGCTCCATTGGGACGCTCACTTCTTCCTCATTCTCACTATCTTTAGTCACATCCTCGATCTTCTTGTACATTTCCACTAACAGTCTCTCACAGAGCACATCCGGGGTATCGCATATAGTGTATACGAGGTCGATACAATTGGCCGCAAACGATGTGAAGTGTTTAAACTTATTAAAAGCTTCCATTAAACTATCGAATACGGCGCTCATTAAAGAGTGATCAGCGGGATATCTCTGCTCCTTCTTAGAAAGCGACATCAGTAACTGTACGCAGAAGTTCCTGGTTCTATAGTCGCCGGTGAGGCCGTGTGTCTGTATGACCTCTAGGTTGGCCAGGGCTACCGAAGGCCGGCCTCTAGCGATCATAGTCAGCAAGGAGAGCGCGGCGTAACTGTCCTCGTCTGTTGTACCGTCGATTTTCTTTAGGAACATTTCCCAAAACACCTGAAAACAACATTTTTACTGCGGTTATTAATTTGATTTGACATGTAATTTTAATTATAAATATATCCTATGCTGGAATTGTATAGAAGTATGTATATGACGATTGCACCGGACTTCATCTTTTCCTGAAGCGTCCAGTGCTGCAGAGCTTCTTTACTGTTTCAATGTAGTACCTGTATAATTGAAGGCGTGATGTCTTCCTTGGTGACCCACTTGTCAATGAGGTGGTCGAGGGCCAGCGCCCCGCCGAGGTCGACGTGCGCCACCAACGTGACGAGGTTCCTGGCGACGGCGAAGGCCCGCGCGCGCTCCGCCCGGCTCTCGCAGTCTAAATACATCTCCTTGTACGCGCGCTCTACTGATTCACGTTTGTCCTGGAAGATTATATGATTATTTAGTTTGTAGGAAATTATTGCAAATTTTTAATTTAACTTCTAAAAGGTATTTAAATTTTTTTTTGTATTCTTTTACGTATTGAACAATGTCGTAATTAATGCACGATATAATAATGTTTAAAATCAATACGACCAGACAAATAATTTGAGCTCTAAGTTTAACCATAAGCAAAATAATGTAGTAGTAAAGTATGTGGGTTTTTTAATAAGAAATAATTTTCATATTGTTAGTTACAAATTCATGCACGTACTTGATCAGGTGACCAGACAAGCAGCAACATATTGGCAACTCCCACTTTAGCGGACTCTATGTTGAAGTGGTGCGCGGTGGTGAAGAAGTCGATCGCCTCGCTCACGTCTCCGGCCTGCTTGGACATGAGCAGTGCGTTCACCAGGGGCACAGCCTCCGATATCATCTTACAGAAGTGCACGGACTCCTGTAGGAAGGCTACGATGCTCTCCTTCTCCTCCATACGTTTGTATAGCGCTATCTCATTCTCGCATTGCTCCGTCGACGATATGGACTGCCGCCGGTCGGGGATTACGAAAATATTTCGAAGTAACGCAACGAAGTAGTCTATCTGGAAATGATCAATACATTTTTTTTTTGTAACACTTTAGTATATTTTATTAATTTACTAATATTTCTTGTGGCCATTCCAAGTAATCTTGAAAAAAAATGTGGTAGGATATGGTTCACAATAGTCGATTGTTGGGAATCGAACTCACGACCGTTAGATCGTTAGTACATACATTTAACTATTATGGTACTTCATCATCTATCTGCCTTTTTTCCTATGGAGGGTCGGCACAGTATGTACAACTCCTTCCATGCATCTCTGAACTCACACACTTAATAATATGCTAGCCTTACGGTGTTTTACAGGTCATATTTTGGAGATTGTGCACAGGAATTTTACCATCGGACATTTAGACACACGGCAGGTCTTCACCCTTCACAGTCGACGTGCCGCGCGCTCGAACGAAACGATTTGAATCTTCGTTCATTGTGCGCACAATAAAGGAGTGGAATAAGTTACCGGCGTCAGTGTTTCCGTCCAAGTACGATTTGGGGCCTTTAAGAGTAGAGTGAATGGGCACTTACTAAACTAAAACGTACCTTATTTCGACCACATCATCACTTAGATTTGGCAACGGTTAGATTTCATTCATCATTTAAGTTCAAGGCGTGTAAAAGTTTCAAATTTTTAAATCTATATTTTGAATACATACCTGGTCACTTTTAGGCATATCACATCTGAGTAGCTTAGCGTCCGGGTACTGTCTCTCCGTGTGCTTAACTATTAAATAAGCTTTAAAATAATCTTTATTTTTCAAACTGCGCCGTATCGCGTCATACAAGTTGTCGACCGTCGCCTGCGACAGCTCCGGCTCGTCCTGCGTTAGTGTATCCATTTTCTCCTTTATAGTATCCACAACATCTTTCTCGATTTTTTCCCATTTTTTAATCAGTTGAGGGTCCGGCCCTGGATTTAATTTCTTTTGTAGATTATCTAAAATTTTCTGTTCATTTGCTAGTTGTTCTTCTAAAACATCGATTTTCAATTGAGCGGAAAATGGATTGCATTCAAGGAAAACCTGCAAAAGCATTAAAATTTATGTAAGATAGCATTTTCCTAACCTAACCTTATCCTAGGACAAGCGTAAAGCTTAGTGTGTAGTGGTACTGGTAACATCAGTAAATCTATTAGTATACATATAAAAAATAAAACATCGTTGATACCTTCAGCAGTTGTATGGCCGCTTTCCTGACGAGGGCGGCCTTATCTTTGAGTCGCCCGATGGCCCGCTCCAGCACGGCGTGCTGGCGGCTCACGGGCACGTTGTTCTCTCTTTGTAACCGCGACCAGAACTGTAGTACCTATATAATAACAATTAATATACTTAAAAATCGACAATGTATACAATTTAGTTAGAAAGACAATTGTCACTTTAAAAAAATTGATGTTAAAGACAACGCCATCTATAGTCACAAATTGGAAATTAATATGTAACCAACAAAAACAACGTCTGTTTTGACTGAAGGTTCTGCGCTACAGACTCATGGATTAACTAATTTTAGTAATCATTTGAGCGTCGGTGGCGCAGTTGTTAAGCGCTTGACCGGACCGGACCATACTCGACATTGTCCAGGTTCGATCCCCGCCA
>JAODUI010017043.1:0-11207 GCA_027563995.1 Papilio gigon | reverse complement strand
AGAAACTCCCATTGTTAGAATCATTCATGAAGAAGGCATTTAATTAACTTCGGCAGCTCATGTCGTAAGAATCCCGTTACTTACGAACATTATATTAGTAAAAACCACGAAAGTTAAAATCCTCTCTAGTTACTTTTCTAGTTAAACCTTTACATATATTTCACATATTTGAGTAGTTGAAGTTTCCCACCATTTTGACTGCGGCCATCTTGAATTTTTCATAATGCTGTATACTGTAAGCGTCAAGCCCTTTTTCGATGTCCATCTTGGTCATTGGTCAATATTTCATGTAGGTGGGCATCGTTCGTATGCAATGATACTGATTTTATAAAATTTTATTGACATCAAGTCTATAGGTGCGTGCCGGATTTCTAGAACTGACTCTAAATTAAGTTACAAGATTAATTCAAGATATCAATAAAGCAAGTCTACCGGCTGCAGGTAACAATTGACGTGGGGTAATTTTAAAATCATTACATTCAACCCATTTGACGTCTTGTCCTACATAAAAAAGCCAATTATTATATCGCAGTATAATTATTCATTTAATTAAGTTGACAATTAAAATTAAATTTCTAATTCTATTGTGTTTAGAAATCTATGTTAATACTCATCACTTAATAATTAATACAAACAGCGGCACGTGCAAACAAAACCTACAGTTTTTATTAATGTATTGATCTTGTAATTATCCTTTTTAACTAGAGCAATTAACTTGAGTTACATTTGCAATGATGACGATGCCGATGATGGTATAACCAAATTAACAACCAACCAAAGCAACCAGTCACGCGACAAATGCTTCAGTAAAATGCTGTTGATGTGTCCTCAAACATACATTTTCTGAAATATCTTTTTTGTTAAAACTGGACACCGTATAAAAAAAACCTTGGTAATTACGAAATAATCTTTATTTAGTATTCATACGAACCAAATTTTAATCACTTTCCATTACGTGAGAATAAAGACCGCATCATGAATTGCGGACGTGCAAATTTCATATTAACATGTATTTATTAATTTTATGTACAAATTTTAATATCTTTATACAATTCCTATTATGTACAAACGCGTCCGTTCGCGGTGTTCCACTTTAAAAACTACAGTCGCTTGAACGTTTCGAACGCATTGAGTCGACGACGCGTTCACGATACCCAATAGAAGGCTGCTTTCAAATGTGTTTATACGAAATAAAGGTGGGTCGATATACATCGTCTAAGATATGTTTACAGTATGAGGTTGCAAACGAGCAAGCGGTCTATTGAATTCGGTATAATATGGAATAAATCGACGTACGCAAATGGATTCTCTACCTTATATTAACAGAGGAAAGGACGTACGACCAAGTATTCAAACATAATTTAATCAAAATTGTATTTGATTGAATTTTAAATAAATAACAAATTAAACTAATCTAATGGCAGTTAAATGATTTTCATGTTCAACATCATCATCATCATATTAGCCACACGTCGCCCACTGCTGAGGGTAGGTCTCCCCCAAAGATCGCCACCTCGATCGGTCCTCGGCCACCCTCATCCAGGATGCTCCCGCAAACTTAACCAGATCATCGGTCCATCTTGCGGGAGGCCTAACCACGCCACGTCGACCTGTACGTGGCCGTCATGTTAATCTCCATAAATTATTTTGAAACAAGCTATAACTAATTTTCTAAAGCAGTAAACCCTGTCTTTATTACATTTTTAGAAAGATAAAGATTCGAATAACGCTTTACAATGAAACCATCTGTATTAAATAATGTCGACACAAATAGAGCAAGTAAAAACTAAATAGATTAATAGATAGAAGTAATAAATTGATGGACTGTTAATAGCTTGTTTCATTTTAAATCTAGTTCAATTCACGACACAATTATATGTATATAAAGATAACCGCTTATCTTCAATCTCAATATATTTTAATAAAGGAAGAGATTTCTTTATGACATAAAATAATCAAAATAGAAATACATTGAATTTTAGAAACGGTATACACAATAGTATACATATTAGAAGTAAGTTACAATCAAAATCTGTTTTACAATAATATTAATACATTTACTTCGTATTTCCAGCGCCATTCTCTATCGAAGGTTCACGACAATCATGACAACCTAAATATGGGACACCGCAGAACTAAATTTACACACACAAACTAAAAGTTTTTTTTTATGATTAATTAAATTTATTGTCAACTACTATGAAAGAATAAAATTGTTATTAAATTAGATACAATAACTATCATCAGACCGAGCAGTATGCGCACACGCAGCTTAAAAAAAAAGATCCTATGTGTATAAATGAGAATGTTTTTTTACGTTTGTATTTTAAAACTAACATAAAAACGTTTTTTTGCTTAAGATATACCACACGTATATCAACATACTGTCTATACTAATATTACAAAATTAAAAGTTCTGTATTCCATAGTTTTTATGTCACGAATTAACTCAAAAACTAAATTTAAAAAATCATTTGTTATTAGAAACCTGTCACTGGCTACATATGTTAGATTTGTTTTTAATTTCGCGCAATGTCGCGAGTACAAGCGTACTAACGAGTCAGTTTGCAGAGAACCACCTTATAAGGTAAAGTCGCTTGAGCATATCGTCCGTATTGCGTCGAGGACGAGGATACGAGTTAATAGGACGTATATAGGTTGTGAGAAAACAGTCAATCAGTGGTCAGAGGATGTATACGACTTGCTTTTTAATATCCCGGATTTCTGTACATATTCGTTAATTAGTGAGAAGAGGCGAAGTTTGCCGCGTTGTTTTGTGAACACCACGAACGTTCACAATTGTACACGTTAACGTAAATAAGAATGTAAAGGGCATCAGCGAACAGTGACCGAGTGCAGTGTCTGTGTAAACACTTGTTCTGAATTTTAAAATTATGAATTTATTTCTCATCGTGTTAACGTTTTTCATAGGTAAGTTGTTTTTTGCGGACACGAACTAGTAGTTAAGTATAATATTAAAATATAATTATTTAGATGCAGTCAAAGAATTTAATTGATATACCACTTAGTATGGATTGTACATACAAGTAGATTGTTGATAATTTACTAATATTACTTCTAACTATTCCTGGTATGCTTGAAAAGGCTTGTGTTGACAATAGTGAAATGGCGGTATTCAAACCCACGACTGCTAGATTGATAGTCAATACCCTTAACCATTAGGCTGTTGGCGCTTTGAAATATTGTAAGGACCTTCTTCTTCATCTATTATGTGAAAATGGGCTCTATCGTTTTTCGATGATTTCGCCAACGTCAAGGTTGAAGATAATGAAAAGTGTAAAATAAGAGGTTAAAATATCAAAGTTGCAAATGGCAATCTGGTCACAGGACCGAACCGAGTCTAACGAATATTTGCGACCATTTATATTGTCAGTGTCAAAGGAAACAAACCACAGAGAAACCAACATCCTCGGCTATCAGAGGTTCAGAAACATATAAAGAGGCTACTAGGGCTGGCGGAGAGATTATAATATATATATATAGATATGCGTAAAGTTTTATGTGAAGCGTATACATAACTTAAAGTTAATATTAATAATATAACTGTATTAACATAACTTAACAGGTTATAGTGAGTCCAAGCAAACTCTAAATAATGATCTTAGGAATATCCATCAAGAGTATTTTGATATATTGACAGAAGATTTAAAGTCCCAGCATTGGTCTGAAGATGAAATACCTTGTTTAGATGACATTCTTAGAACAATTGTTAATGTTCAGAATTCAACACTTTGGGCAACATGGAGTAAGTATTATTTAAATAATTATTAAATAAAAAAAAAAAAAACATCATTTGTAATCTATGTATTCTACCAGACTATACCGTTCTGTTGAACAGTGTGTTACCAATAATTTAAATTGAGTTGACATTCATTTTAATTACAGCGCCCTCTATAATCAACTTTTTGGAACTATCTTTTCGTTTTAGTTACGGCGCCTGATGTATTATTTTAAACTACGTAATTATCTATTGCAGTGTTGATTATTAATTTGTTATATGTTTCTCAACAGTTTGGGACAGCAATCAGTTACCGGTCGGTCAACTTATGGGTTCAAAGCACCATCTTGGCAACTATGATCAGTGTCTTAGTGAAAGAATAGGTAGTTCTTCTCCACCGTTCCGTACGATGTATTGTTTAACGGACATTATACTGCGTTCTAGCAAAGAACCGAATATCAGTCTACATGATATAGACCCTTACGGACGTACAGAAGATTATATAAACGTACGTATTTGCATGATAAACATTTAATTCTCTATAGTACACTAAGTACACTTCGCGGTGTGCCTTGAAACGAGGCAAACCCCGCCCCTTCTTTCAAATAACCAATCAGGTAGCAGGGAGTTGAGCTAATGACGAGGTAATAGTACAAAGCAATTCTGTACCACTAGACTTTTTTTTCGTATATACAGAAAAGCTGTATACTATTGATTATTGTTTCTGCTTCGTCGACTTGTAGCATAAAATGTTCTATCTATAGATTTTAAAATGAAAAGTAGAGTGCGCAGATTGTACATGTATATTTTTTTATTAATAAACATTTGTATTTATATCGACAGATACAAACAGAATGGGATCAACATTTCAACGTGATGACATGGGGCGTGTGTGTGCCAGAGACTTGTCAAGAAAAGTCGGTGAAGAAATTCTTACTCAGTGTACTGGGACAAAGTTATTTAGGAAGATTAAAATTACAACTTGAAGTACATATTGAGAACTGTGAAGTTGCAGGAGAAGCGACTAAACATAGCGATGGATTTAATATTATACTGTAAGTTTTTAAACTATCAATAGTTATATGATAGTATGGATGGATTTTGTGAAAGAGGACATAAGGAAAGCCAATTAACAGTGGACCGTTAAAACTGAGGTGTGTAGGCAAAATTTGAAATGCCAGTTTAATTGTACAGTTCTTAGTTTTGGTTACATATGCACGGTTAGAAGTAAAGGTGTCTAACAGACTTTAAAGAAGTGAATTAACATATGACAGCTGATAGAGATGTATGGAGTAATGTGACGTCACAACACATAGAGTGACACGCTAAAGTAAAGTAAGATAGAATCAATTCCAACACAAATAGAAAACTTATTAATTCAAAGAGATAAATAAATAGTGGTGTAATTAATTCTTGAAGTGAATTAACGCTATTAAAAACTTGTTTTTAATCCATTTCAAACAATAACCAGCATTGTGCATTTTAATTTATAGACAATTAAATTCATGCAACCAATGTAAATGTTAAAAGGTTTTTTTCACGATATTATTATTACCTCTAATAAGTTTATATTTTACAACCCGTGATTTATACAAATTTAGTTTTTCCCGGTGACTTCGTCCGTGTGAAATAACATAGGCCTAAACCATCCCTAATGCACCTTCCCTGCGTCAAGGAAAAATGCGTACTTCTTTGTTGTGCGTAGAGCGTAACTTTGTTGAAGGAGGTGGAATCTAATGGACCGCGTGTAGCACTGACGTCTAGTCAGCGAGTGGGTCGGTAGCACTTCTTACCGCAGGGACAGAAAGTACGCAAAATATGGTGCCGCAATGAACGTGTTAGAAAAAATAGTAAATAAGCTATAATCTTCCAGACTAAGTTCCAGATCTCTACTAAATTCAGCGAGATTCGAGCTACTTCTTTTTTAATTAAAAATGTTAATAATTTTCTGTTAATTTACTAATATTTCTTGTAACCTTATAATAGCAAATGTTTATTTTTACATTTAACTTTTTACATTGCAGTGTTGCAGCGCTTGTAATGATAGTAGTGGTTCTTACATGCACGAAATACATTTCGACACAAAAAGTAAATACGAATCCATTTGGTGAGTACAATAAACTGTTGATGATGAACTGTACCAGATTTTTGTTAATATAGTATTGTTGTAACTAAGCTTTGATTTATGGTAAGATATGGTTTACAGTAGTCGAATGTCGGGATTCGAATCTTTGACCGCGTGATTGGGAATCCGTACCTCTATTAGGCTATTGTCGCTTCTTTCTCTTAATGTATGCAGTTCGTAAATAAAATTAAGTTATTCTGAATTTGAATAGTGTGTTTTACATTTCCAGTTTACGAAATAATCAAATGTTTCTGTTTGAAGAGAAATACAAATGATCTGTTGGCGAGTCCAAAGAACGACATCAAAGTACTGAACGGTATGAGGTTCATGTCGTCTTGTATTATTGTACTGGTACACACTATCATGATATGCATGTTGGTTACTGCTGGCAACGGACTGAATTTTGAAACGAAGGTAACTTTTGTACTAAAATCTTATACATTCTACAGTAATTGACCTTTTCTTTATAAAATGATTAACGTATTTTTTAATTTGTCCATACTAGAATGAAACATTCAATGGTCTTTATATTATTTGACAGCATCTCAACAGTTACGGCAAGTTCTTATTGGACCTGGTCATCGTAGTGGACACCTTCTTCATAATGTCTGGTCTCTTGTTCGCCAGGAACACCAAAGCTGATAGTACTCTGACTGATCTTGCAAAGATGCTTATAAAAAGATACTTCAGGTAGGCATGACACACTGCTATATTTAAGTAATAATGAGTTTATTTTTGCAAAGATCATTCTTTACGTACAATTAACTGCGGGCGGCTGAAAGACAACCAAAACTTTGTTAACGCAAATGTTTTATTGTGTCGATGTCGCATAGACGTAATATCAAAAATTATAGTCACCATAATTATAGTTCACAAAACTAAACTGTCAAATTTTTAAACACAATTAACTCCACGAGATAAAGTTAACGAACCGTTGAATCGGAGAACAAAGCTGATCATAACTGAAAACCGACGGATCTATTATATGTTTGCGTTTGGAATCATCTAATAATTACGTAAGCCTCGAAAGGAGTTATATTTTTCTGTAAACATCTCACGATTTATTATCCGTTTGTCTAGACTTATCTGGTGGTATATAACAGCTCAGGTGACCATAATCTTCGTATTGCCTCGTTTCGGCTGCGGTCCTCTTTGCTCGAGATATATGGACTTTGAACAAGGAGCTTGCATCAAGACATGGTGGTCTGGATATCTGATGATCGGGAATTATATCGACAGACTTAATGTTGTGAGTACTCCTAACATTTTTTGAATTATTTCACTAATATACCGGTATCGATACTAAGACCAGACAGAAGACAGGCGTGAAGTATACTGCATTTCTTCTCATGTGCGTGTTGGAAGCCAAATTCTGACCCTATTCCTCTTCCTACCCTTTTCTGCTCTTGTCACTTGGAAAAAAGGGGAAAGAGGATCAACTTCTTTATCTCCATATCTTTCTCCATCCATAAGCTTTGGACAACGCAACAACTCAAGTTGTTACTTCTATGCGTGAGCACTTATTTGAGCGTGAACTGATTGTAGTTAGTTAGTTCTTCTGTTTTTTTTTATACAACATACTCTATTTAATATTTCATTTATTTCCAGTGCTATGTTCCATCCTGGTATATATTCAGCGACTTCCATTTAACGTTGATGGCATCAATATTATTTTGGATACATCAAAAGAATCGATCTCTAGGGAAGATCTGTTACTGTGTTGTAGCATTCCTCAGCATCCTACTGCCCGGTATGCTGGCGTACAATGCACCAGAGTTGGGAGATTATCCGTTTCATTTCCAGTAAGTTAAAATAAGTTTTATTTAAAATCTACAAGAGTCTTATCCGTTTCCCAACGTGGAGCTCGCGCAAGGGGATAAGTTGCTAGTTAAGGGGCAATTCAAAAAATGTATTCGACACGACTTTATCTCTTTCACTCCGGGCTTTTTAAATGCAATGCTTAGAAGTCTTTGCCAAATTTTACATAACCTAGAATACTTTTAAAAATGCTGTAATAATTAATATGCATAAAGAAGGTTGTGAAACACTGGTGTAATGGTTAATAGTATCCAGCCATCTAACGGTCATATGTTTGAATTCCGTTCCATTGTCACGAAATAATTTCTAATGCAAGCTCTTTTTTTTTTAATTGTATTCGTTTAACATTTACAGATTATACAATGCAATGAGGAATGTTGAAGATTGGACATTTTTCTTGATATACTTAAGAACACACTACAGAGCGAGTCCCTATATCGCAGGTCTAATGGTCGGATATATTATGAAAACGTACGGAGCGGGGGCTTTTAGAAATACTTTTACAAAGGTATGTTCATTCTTAATGTTAATTTATTATTACTAGAGTCCGAACAAATATCTCACTAGCTCCATAAACCTCGCAAAAACAGGCGTCAAGACGTAATTCCGACTTCATTACACGTTTATGCGTTTCGGAGTGAGTTCTATTATTTTTCCTATTACCACCGTTTGGATATAAGGAGACGATAGGTAGGGTAGTGGGTTTGACAAGGGGAATGCATAGAACAGGCTAATATCCTCTACTTATGCATTTCAATATGTTGGAAGTATCTACGACCAGTGAATTAAGATGGCTGCTTGCTCACTTAACATTTTGTTATACATAAAAACGTCTGCATAATTTTTGTACTTTTTTTTTAGAAACAATTATTTATATGTACTGTGGCATTTCTAAGTGCGGTTGTATATCTGAGTACGCAGGGTCACAATGCTCAAGTGATGTTGTACATCATCTTACAAAGATTAATCTGGATTTGTTTGATCAGTGGAATTATTATATTATGTGAATGCGGAAGTTTACGTAAGTTTTTTTTTAACATATTTCATGTACAATCAAGTTCCGTTCGCAGTGTTCAAAATACAGAAGAAATTCCTTATTCCCTACACCGAGATAAACTCCGCCCCTTATTACAAATAACCAATCAGATAACAGTGACGTTGCGACAAACAATTAATACAACTGTATACCACTGTCGGACTTGAATACCGACACAATTAAAAGCTTTGCTCTGTTATTGTTTCCACGACCTCTCAATCTATGCTTACGAAATCTTTAAACGACTGTCATTATTAAAGTGGAATACCGCCATCTAGCGGTAGCCCGGGTAGACAGGAAAAACTAATGAATATAAACGTTTATTTTTTCTACAGGTATTTGCTTTTTTTGTATAAAAGTATGCCTTTGATTTCCTTTCAGCATACGTCAATGCACTCCTCTCGTGGTCAATCTTCGTTCCGCTCAGCAAACTTACTTACGGGATATATATGGTACATTCAATTTTAATAATGTATAATACAATTTCAATTCGAAGCCCTCTTCACTTCAATGGTTATGTATTGGTAAGTGATACTACCGTACTCAGAGTTGATACGCAATCGAATACTGAAACTGTTAAAAACTTCGTTAGAGTTTACAATCTAAAAAAATCTGAATTAAATACAAATTTTGAGAAATACGGCCTTATCATTTAAGACGCTGTTACTAATGCGTCCGTTCGCAATGTTCCAGCTTAAAAGCTTCGCTTGTACGCATTGAGTCGATGACGAGGACATGATAACCAATATGATGCAGTTTTTAAATATGTTTGTAAGAATAAAGTCGGTCAGTTATCAGAGGGGTTAGATGACTAATTACTTTTTATGTTTATCCTGTGTTTTTACGTCTTATTCGTTATAGGAAGGTGCGCAGTTTGCGGCAAACGGATTTTTTAAATGGAACACCGCGAACGGTTGCGATTGTATGCTGTTAAATTTTGTTTCACTATCCGAGTGTTTTGTATTAGATTAATGTTAATTTATTAATAATTCTTGTAACATTTTTAGTACTGTAAACTTGTGCTAGGATATGGTACAATAGTCGAATGGCGGAATTCGAATCCTGGACCGTGTGATCATTAATCCAAACCCTTAACAATTAGACTATGTTAATTAATTATGTTTGTTTATTACAGACTGAAAAATTCTTCGGTACTCTAACACTGGCTTGTTTTATAAGTTTGTTTTTCTTGCTGTTCGTCGAATCGCCCCTCAACAATCTAGTTAAATTAATTTTGGAAACAATGTAAGTATTAAGGTTAAGATTAAAATTGTTCTACATAATTCCTCCATCCATCCAATTTAGATAACTATCCCCCGATATATATTAGAGTGTACCCCTTTCGTCCTCTATTATAGTTTTACAAGGCCGTGGACATCGATGTCCTTGTGATCCCGCCGTTTGGCTCATCAAAAGCAGTAGATACAGCGACCTTTACTAAATCAAAGCCTTATAGTCACTTTAAATATTGTTGTAGTCCGAAAAATTATAATAACATTTCAATATATTTTTCAGTGGAAACAAAAAAAGGCAAGAAATTAAGAATAACAATGGCATCGATTTGAAACAGACATCAGAAGTATCAGGAGAGAAGAACAAAGAATTGTAACGCACCACATCACAGATGATGCTTTTCTTTAGGCCTTGCATCGTCTTTTATTTATTCATATCATCTGGTCCAGAAACAAAACCCTGGGTCGCCGGTGCTGCTACTGTTGAATAAGATATCGTCATCCTGCTCATTTTCTTTAAGTAACAAGAGACAACAATATGATTGTATAGGTCACACAGTGGAATCTAATATTATTAATGTGAAAGCTTACACGGATGCTTGTCTGATGCTGAAGGAGGACCGCTTATTATGGAAGACATTGCGGAATGCATATGTGTCTCCAAATAACTAAACAGATCTAGATAAAACTTGGCATAAATGTAGAAAATAGCATAAAACAGTCTTTCTCAAAGTGAGCGATAACGTCCCCTTGGGGGCGTTTGAAACCTAGAGAGGGGCGATGAGGGTTAGGGGGGCGATGTATAATTGGTAATTTCATTTACTTTGTATAGTATTAAATTTGACTAACATTAAAACCCACCTACCACACAATAACGTTCCCTTACGTTAATGTTGTTTACTATTTCTTTATATTATAAATAAAAAAATATTACAAATAAAAAAAAACGCTGGCTTAGTCAACGGCTTTTATTTGAACCAGTTCTAAATTCAAGTAATCAAGTTGTGGTTATTAAGTTTTAGGGATGTATAAATAATGGGGGAAGGTGAAAAAGATTTGATTTTCAAAGGGGGGCGGTAAAAGAAATAAGTTTAATAATCACTGGTCTAAAAGAACATATGGGTTTAAACTATTAAAACTTTCGTGAGACATTTCACTATACTACTTATAAAACGGCTTCAGTGAGCGACGGGCCGCGAACGCGCTATAGTACCGTTCCCACTCACCCTGAAGATGAGACCCCGATGGGCTCGAAAC
>JAODUI010017042.1:0-11219 GCA_027563995.1 Papilio gigon | reverse complement strand
TGGAACGATACAGAGAAGATTAGCATGGCCCCTGCGCAAGGATGACACGCAAAATCGTGAAGCGTTCCACATTTTTTGGCCAATTCTACTTTCACAAAAATTGACTGAATTCACCAGCACCGTTATCCGCATCCGTATTACATAATACAACGTTTGAACTCACTTTTAGTCGAATTCATTAAAGATTTAATCACACGTGGGGCAACGGGTCGTACGAATAAATCAAAAAGACGATCGCGGACTTCCATAAAATACAAGGATAGTGTTTTAGGTGGATTTGTATATTTCGTTTTTATCTATTTATTTATTTATTTATACGATGCACAAAATAACAATACGTCAATGAAAAGTGCCTCTAATCCCATCGCGTGCTTGTCTAGGATGTTATATAGTTTTACGACGTTTGGATAATGAAAGATTGTTCATAATATTTAGAACTTTTTCAATATCCCACACACGTGTTATTTCGATAAATTCTCACAATTTAACGCACAATTAATCTCGGAAGCTTCAAGTTCACAGCTGTCTATGTACATTAATACAATATCAGTCTAATTGCTTCACCTCCAATTACGCTGCGGAGCCTCCATCAATCTCGCCGGCGCAAACAGAACCTCATTACGCAGTTAAATATTCATGGCTTATTATTTACTAAGCCAATCAAATGCTTTACTTGCATGAAGAAACGAGAACTTTTCTCAAACAACGTTTTCTAACACTGACACAGTTTCAGTGCTTTCTTCTATGATTCAGATAGTCTGAAGTGAACAGGGACACAGACAGCCTTGTTCCATTGCATCTAGCCACGACGTATTGCTGAGTGCCACGACGTATTGCTGAGTGCCACGGACAGCTACCATCACAGTGATAAATTATTCCACAAGAAGTGAAGTCAAAGCGAACATTCCACAAACCGGCGCCAAACTTAATTAGCTATTGTAAATTAGACGAACATTCCTATCAAATATCCACAAATTCATCACTTCACAGACAGAATAATGTTATATAATAATCAAAATGAGTATATAGGTTGTAAGATGTGAGGAGGTTGTTTCGCCCTTTTATGAAGTATCTGGCTGGAGAGGCAACTCTATCGTATTTTAAATAAAAACACGAGTCGTAATATTTGAGTTTAATTTCCAAAGTTACACAACAAGTGTCTACCGGAGCATTAGAAATTGTAGAGGCAAAGGTCGAAACGTAAAAGCCTCTTTGATTTTCTCAAGTTTGATTCAGGCTTCGGCCGAAAGGAACCTTTGCTTTTGAAATGAGCCCACTCGAACGTTGCTTACGAGCTTGCGTCACTGGATCTCAGCTCGAACTGAAAGCCAGTTGATAAACACTCAGCACAACGTAGATTTTTTTTTAAATTCACTCTGTATTACGGTCATCAAATCCAACATATGTCAAAGTGGTAACAGCAATGTGTACATCACTGCCACAGTGTGGGCGCGGACCATTCCTAATGTATTAATATTCATTTCTAAAACTAAAGGCAAATTGTAAAGATTGTCTGATGTGAAAGATATCATTACTACCGTCAAATAAAACGAGCCAACCAAAATTGTATGTATTTTCATAATTTAGTGCCTCGCAGTGAGTAGTAACGTGGCCACCGAACAGTCGATCAATTCCGCGACCCTTGTTATCTTGAGACGTTCTTGTCAACTTTGAGAGATACTTAATTTAAGCTGTTTTTAATGGCAGTGCCTCCAGCCGCGCGTCTTGGGAATACACAGAATACAACAAAAAGTTTAGTTCCTTTTGTAACTATGTTGTAACTTGCTTAGTTGTTAATTAAAACTGGTCGCTATGCACCTCGGTGTGCGAGCTGTCCTCTGTGTGGTGACACGTGGTGCTCGAAGTGTTTGTCGATGTTGAAATGGCTACGACCATTTGCCAGGCGTAGTTCGAGTAGGTATTTTATGGGAGTTACAGAACATCGGTAACTGGTCATAATCCTCGCAGCGAGCGACGTCCTCCCGGCGCTCGAGTACAGCTTTATTAAACTTTTATATTCAGACCGCGTTGCTGCAGGACCACTTCGGATGAAATGTAATGTCGCTCCGTCGGGTGGCGCTTACGCGTCCCAACTCGTTATTAAAACCAGCTAAAACGTTCCGACGCCGTCTCGCGGACGACGAACATAGAAGTTTGTGAAGTGGCTTTTGATAAGATATTATATAGAAAGAATTGAATTGCTTTTATAAAACTGCGAACATTGAAGACATCACAAGTATTTGACATTTAAAGTGTTTAATTAGCTTTCATCTCCGGCGCGGTCTTCTCGGGCCGCAGCCGTATCACGAACACTTTTTAGCCATCGACTCTCCTTACATTGGAACGTGTGCGTTCGTCTGAAGAGTCGCCGGCGCACCCGGCGCTCCTTTACACTGCATCGATTTTTACTTTAATTGTTGGATACTCAGAGAGAGTATCTTCTTAAATAGAACTGAGGAATAAATTGAAACGGCTCTGTTTTATATAGCAGTATCATTGTATTTGATTGTAGAGTCCAATACATCCCGTGCCGGCGGCGGCGGACCTGCCGGACACGGTGTAACAGGCTTTACGTGACCCGCTGCAAACGAGACGTGAATCTATTTACCGTTTCATTTGCGGCACCCGGACCTGCGGCCCGGGGACACTGGACACCACACGGACATTCGGAGAATGTAACTTAATGCGGCGGAACGAAGTACATGATAGCGGACAAAAGGAACAGATTTTTATCTGAAAAAAGGACTTATAATAAAATAAATGATTGTCGGAAAATGTCCAAACAAATTTTCATATGATGCTTTAAATAACTAAAAGGAAACGTTTTCAGTCCAACGTTTCAAGTCAAGTTCTCTCGACTCGGGACTGAGTCGAGCAGGCAGGAGTGGACGAGAGAGACAAAATGTTAATGAATCCTCAATCAGCGTCATCTTTAATCAGTGCTCGTTGTGTAGTTCTCGGTTCGATCACGTCCTTGAGAAGTTAAGTGTCTGTGCGCAAGTTAGGTGCAGGTGGTTAGGGCTGCGTTCGTCAGCTGCTTAGTGCCCCCCCCCCCCACCCCGGTACTTCCGGCCTGATGGCAGGAAGTGACGTCTGAAGTGCCCGCGGTCTATTGTTCAACCTCTAGCAAGGATGAAGTTGTGTTGAGTGAATTCGTCCTACAGACAGTGTTGTCTCGCACCACTCATAGTAAGCAACATTCTAAAAGCGTGTTGATGTTTTAGAACCGCTCGTTTGTTTCCAGATAAGTTTGAATGTAAGTACCCGGAAATTTTAAAGTACTAGGACTTGGTAAAATTGGATTTGTGAATATAATATGAGAGTCGGTTCAATCCTTTTTACGTTACTCGCGAGAGCCGCGCGCCTGCCGCAGCCTTTCTGCCGCCTGCCGCCGCCTGCCTGCCGCCTGCCGCCTCCTGCCTGCCGCCTGCCGCCTGCCGCCGCCTGCCCGGTCCGATAACTAGATTAAACATAATTTACAGTTTAATATGTAAAGTACGATTTTTGATACTTCATGTAATTTATTTTTGGTCTGAATGCAATAACTCTACTGAGGCACTGCGGCACCATTTACTTATTTTACTTCTTTAAACGTTTGTCGGACAGAACATCTGTTCTATCTACGACCTGAGAAGGTCTTACTTAAAGTGTCGACAAACGACACTGCTCAGAAATGATTACACTGTTTCCATTTTGCGACCCTTTCAACATTCAAACTCGTCATTTATATTATACCAATACGAATAATATCAAGACGAACATGTTAACAACATGGAATTTTCACTGTCAAGTATAACTTATGTGTTATTATTATTATTCATTTGCTGTTCGCCCCCTACCGCCGGCGAGGCGTGAGTGCGCCGCAGGCGACGTGAGCGCCTCCCAGCGGCGGAGCACGGCCGCTAATAATTCAGTTAAAACTTCATCAAAAGCTCACGACTTACCTACGAGCACAGGTCTCTTGAGTTAAATGCTAGAATGTTCATTTTGTAACGATTTTATGAAAGCTGCATACACGCATGGATGAGCCGGTGTGCAGCCGGTAACGTTCATTTCCATTCAGTTTCGGTGCTTTCCCATTGACATCACTAAGTCGATTGACGCTCACAACTCAATAACGCGGAAAACTTGTAATGGCATTATGTAATTAGTAAATGATTGGTGCCGTGGCGGCAGAGTGTGTGCAGTGGCTGCACGACACCCTGTACGTACAGAGGGAAGCGAATCAAACAGTCGTGCTGTACGTGACTACAACTAAACTTATACAGAACGTGTCCCTCAGGGTGCGTAGCAGCGAGCTCGGCGGCGGCGCGCTCGCTGCTAGGAGCACACAGCGCTCTTTGTGTACGGAACAAACAAAATGTTTTTTATGAAATTTCTTTGAAACAAAGCTACTGATTAAAAACTGTCTCAGCTTTGTGACTTCATAACTAAAGCGAGCTGCCTCTAGTTTCATTAGTGTGTCCCCATTGCCCGACTCGCGCCCGCTCGGCGCCCGCCCCGCGCCCTCCCCGCGCCCACCCCGCGCCCACACTCGCAGTGCCATGTTACTATGAACGTACGTTAATGAGCAGATGATTTCACATTTTAACTGTAAACGTGGTCTAATACTGCACTGTCTGCACCACTTCTGCAAACACTAACACCTTTAACGAGTCGAAGTTGAGCAACAGTTCCAACGAGATCATGTAGCCTTCACTTTTTTAACTGTAACTGTAAATCTATTATTGGCATTTCAATATTAAGAAGTCAGTAGAATTGAAACAGTGCAGTTTCCGGCCGGCAGCGCCCCGCCCCGCCCCGCCCCGCCCCGCCGCGCCGCGCCGCGCCGCGCCGACGGAACACAATGGACTGGAAAACATTTACATTTTTCATTTGGAATAACAACTCCAATTTTATATAACTGTTGAAACAACAAACGTAGAATGGAACGGTCGCCATTTGACTGCCCCCTTTGTTGGTTTGCAGACACACGTCTCTATACAAATTTAAACGTATATGCTTAAATGTGGATAGGAAAAATTATTGGCAACTTTCACCCAGAAACGTACGCTTGGAAGGTTATAGTTGGCAAGAAAGTCTTGTGTGCGCGAGTCAATAAGGACGTCGCAATTGAATATATACGTATATATTAATCGTTTATACGTATATATGTGTCCTATATTTACAAATCGATGAAGCGTCTACACTAATAGTTAGTCTGGCAGAGATACAACGTGCTTCATTATTCAGTAGCGATCGGAGCGAGTTCGCTCCGGCACGCCCGCCGCCCGCACGTAGAGCCAACATGCATCCGGACAATGTCGAAATACATCAATGAATTCAACGACTCGTTTAATATTTCACTTTGAATTTAAAGAAAACAAAATAAACGAACCGGCTACTGCTACTGCAGCCTGCCTCACTGAGATGAAGGTTTAGGAATTTACGTTCGAGTTTTTCCACAGTGGAGCTCACTGTGGAAAAACTCGAACGTAAATGGAAACATGCAGCGAAGTTGATGACGTCAAACACGTATATTTCTTTCAGATTTAGATGTTAATATTAAGTTACAATATTACCAAGTTGCCAGCTCAAAAATACATCACAAATACTGTACGGTACACGGCGCACAACATGACTTTAGCGCTGAATTTGCAAACCGCGTTTAACCGCGTCAGCAATTTTGTAACTTAATTTTAGTTTCCCATCCACTTCACCGCATTTACAAGTTTTTAAAAACATGTCACAGATTTGTTACCATCAGGCGGCCGACGTGCCGCTACGTTCTGCAGCTTTAAAAACGTAGTAACTTTTATAATCCAAGTTCACGGTTATTTTTTAGTTATTGAGACACTCACTGTTACAAAATTGTTAAAAAAAATCACTTTATTCTGCTTCAAATTACTGGATGTGAAGAACTATATTGTAGCGCGTAGAGGGAGTGATCGCACACGCTGCGGAAATTGGATTGAAAGTCCATCGGCGGCGACGAGCAGCGCTGTGCGCTACTGAACAAATTTGTTCGTCAATCTTCCGCCGGCCGCCGACTGATTACAACCGGGAGATTAAATCGTTGTGAAAAAGGTTGTCGTGTCCTGAAAATGAAAGTAGCTGCGATGTATTCATACGCTCACGCACGCACGCACGCATGCACGCACGCACGCACGCACGCACTCACGCACGCACGCACGCGAGCTATACATCTTAACAAACAGTCACTTTATAAGTTATTAGGCAAAGTTACGTAGAGCGTACGTAGGCATCGGCAGCGGCGCTACCATTTTAATTATAAATAACATATTTACTGACACTCGTAAGTTTAGGATGGTAGATAGTAGGATAGTGCCGGTCCCAAAATATTGGTGGTCGCAAAACAACTCGTTTTAGAACAACGCCAGATGTCGAGACGCTAGGATTATATTTTTGTAATCTAATGAACCTTATTTTAAAAGCGCCTGCATGGTGCTCCTAGCTAGTGAGAAGTATTCAGCGCCCGTTACAGTCTTACGACATCTGAAGCCGTACGAAAGAATGTCGATAAAACGGACACCAAAGTCGCGCAATTTCATTAGAAATCGTTAGGTTTCTCGGATATTTAATAGGGCCGAGTATTTGCTCGTTTATTACCCTGTTCATTGTCGTCTTCTTAATTAAAGACCAACACGTCCGCACGCCGCCCGCTGCACGCCGTGCTAGCTCGCTGCCCGTGGACGTTACACGTGCACACAGATACAACATTCACATTTTTCAGTTTCAAATATTTGCATACTAATTGATCAAAAACTTTATAAACAGTTTTACAAAATTGTTTCAAGGAGTAAAGTAACTCTACAGCTTTCTTTTAACTCTGTAAGCTCCCCCAGCGATTAAATAGTTTAAATAATAAATTAGTTTGTCCCGAGAGAAGCCGGCGAGGGCCCTCCTCGCAAGCTCTTGAAGCTTCTCTTAAAATGACCTCTTGTGACCTTCAACGTGACACCCCGCGGTTTCTTTGACACGAAGTGTTTATCTAATAAACATAAACTGTCACAACAAAATGACGTGTGCGTGTGTCCCAAACATTCTCTAAATCCTTTATGTCAATTTTAATAAACAAAAGGTTCTTATTCCCCACTGGAGCAATAAGAATGTCTTACATGTGGTTTCTTTCATTAACGCACGTAACTATACCTACACATAGTATAACGAAAGAAGGAAGTGTTTTTATTCTCTTTAACAAATCACCCATGAAAAAGTCATTTAAAATTTGAAACACCGACGGAGGTGGTAAGCTTGACGCAACTTTAACGAAGCTTTAACAGCTTTGACGGTAAACAATTCGAGTGGCGCTCGATCGAAAGCTCAGCGCGCAAGTGTGCGTGTGTGTTGTGACGGGCTCGCGGCACACACACTCGCCCCACCCCCAGCCTGAGGGTTCACGATGCCAGTCACAAGTTTACGACTGTGGCAAGCTTTATGACTTTAAACATGGCGACACCCTTTGGAAGTAATCAAATTGGGACCTTGTTAGTATCTCAATTCCTTTTTATTATTAATAGTTATTTTGTGTTACAAACAAAATTTGAATGACGTCAGTGTCGTTGCCCAATGTTTACTCGTACTGTGTTGTCGATGTTCCGTTTAACAGTGCGGCGTCGCGCAGCTAACTGAAGCTCATGTGGTAAAAGTCCTCAGAAATACGTATTTCATATTAAACTCTCAGGTTAAAGCATGTAAAATGCTCGACAACAGCCAAATTATCGTTCATTATCAAACGGTAATTTTCCGCTCAAGTTAACACTTTGTCTTCAACGATTCACGCCCTCTCCCCCGCTACCTCGCGCCCCTAGCTCCCTCTTGTGTAAAAGATTGGGCAATGAAGACGTTCATTGTGCGCCCGCCGTTACAAAACATACCGAGCGAGCTTTGAATGTGCTTTTAAGAGACCACATCATAGACAATAGAGAGCTTACGTCTCGCTCGTCGCGATCACACGCCGCACACACTGAGTTATATCAACAGCAAACTTTACTTAACGCCTTGTTACAACTTTGACGGTCGTCGATCACAAATATTTACAGATATAAACTCGGTTTAAACGTTTCATGTTCTCTTGCTGATGTTTGCTAGGTGGTAACAAGTGGACGCGTACTCTCTAGTAGTCAGTGAGCTAGAACGAGTGCGGGAGGTGCGGGCCCTTGAGTTCGTTACAGTCTGTGAATGCGGCGCAATGCGACCGCGTGGCACGGCAGCACAGCGTCAGCTCGCCGCAAGATTCAACAATTTTCAATTCGGCGAATATTTTTTCAACAAAAAACTCGCCGTAAATTATTATGTTAACTTTGTAGAATTGTAGATGGAATTGTAGTGGGATCATGACACAATAATACACTAATATACAATAGTTTGCTATTACGCAGTTAAATATGTTATAGGATTTGGAGCGCATTTCTCATACGAGAAGACGGCTGTGTGCGCGTGGAACGACATACACTAAGTAAGCAGTGGCGAGCAGCAGGCGAGGTGCGCCGCGCTGGAGAGCTGCGCACACAGCCGCCGCACTTCCACGTAAGTGATCGGTGATAATATATGATGTTCTAACCGCATCGGACCTACACTACGCACACATGTGCGTACACACATACATGTGACTTAAAGAAGGGAACTGTTAAATCCATTTGTATAGTCTTCACTGAAAATGTTAAGAAAACGCGCAGCCTGTACGCTTTCTTTTATAAACATTGATAACTTTTAATGAAAATGTCAATTACCATCAACGTTTAATACGAAAGAGTACAAATCTAATACAAAGTGTGTTCGAGCGGCCGCGGACGCTTGTTTTAATTACTTTGTAAATATTAATGTAACGTTGTTTGTGTGTGACTGTTATCACAACAGCGCACCATCGCTATCGATGGCTTATCGCTTCCGGCTTGGAGATAGACAGTGTCACAAACAAACACTGTACTGTCCACTCTAAATGTGATCAAACACGTCCGCCGATCGACCACCCCGCCCCACACGGCAGATTCCTGCAATAAGTAAATCACGACATTGCACGGCGCGCGGCCGCCGGGCAAACACTGAAGTAATGGAGGTTTTTACAAATTTACGCGAGATAGAGTTGTGGGTACTTAATCGCACTTCGCTCGTAAATCTGAAACGTCCGCCGCTCCCCGCCTTGCGGAACGTTCATCGAGGCTCATTCAATAAAAAGAAACTTTACTTAGTCTTGGCTAGGTCCTTTGCCCACGGCGCAGCGCCGCGGAGGAAATAATCTCACAGTATACACGATTTTCAAAAATTCCGCTTAATTTCTTCTGGAGCTTGGAACTGACTCGAAAGACACGTGACACGTTTTAGCTTTCTTAGCTTTAGTTTTGAAATTCATCGAACGACAGCATTAATTCCGTCGGGCACAAGGCAACGGCCTTTGCGCGCGCTAATGAAGCAAACAGTGCTTGGAGTTCCCTCCCACGCGGCGAGTCGCCGACCGCACCCCGAGTTCCGTCCAGCAGGCCGGACTCTGCCGCATTAGCGATTGCGGCCCAAGTCGTGTCCCGAGCCTTAACCTTTGACCGGAGCGCGCCCGGACAAGTTGAGCTTCAATATTTAACTAGTGCCTCCGTTTTCGTTTATCGGGGGGACTTCCGCAGGTCGGGCGCTACTCGTTAGTTTCGAATTTGCAATTACCACAATTATTAATCGAGAGTCATCACGAAGCGAACTCGTGTAACGAGGTGATAACAAAAACAAGAACTATTGTTAAAGTTAAGAACAAAGGTTGTAATTTGATTTAGAGTTATAAAAGCAATTTGAGAAATCCTTCCGCGCGACTTGTACCATTTACTATTCAAAAGGGTATTTTTTTATAGTTATAGTGGGTTCTGTATTTGTTATAGTGGGGCCTGACAACGCACAGACACGGCCTACCAGTTGAACTCAATATGCAGACCTTAAACATGACCAACGTATTTTTAGGGTCTGATCTAATAGTGTAGGAGCGGCACGGTCAGTCGGCGGCGGCCTTGTACCACCGTTGAGACTAATTGTAATTCTGGCTTCCGCGTCCTCTCCGCGCGCACGTTGGCTACGTACAGTCGAGCCCGGCGTGCCGGCGTGGGACACCACGAGGAATTTTATTAAATTCACGTTATTGTACAAATTGAAGAGAGACAACGCGAAGTAAACAATGGAATAAGATGTTTTACCTCAAAGGAAACATTCATTAACTTAAAACAAAACAAACCCGCATTTAGGGAATTTTTAAGCAAGTATTTTTCTAACCCGAGAAGAGAACAAGAGAGGAAATTTGAACTACTTTTATGCTGATCGAAAGTGCCTAGGAAAAGGAACGAACGTCTCCCACAAGTTAAACGACATAGAAAGCAAGTTAGAGCAAACGGCGCCGACTGTACTTTTGTCCGTAGTTGAAAACGCTAAATCATAATGAATCAACAGAACCGGTCTGTATATCTATAGATATATGTATATAGATACGACAGCTCCACGGTTTTAGTTGTGTCGCGAGTCTGCAGAGGACTGTTGTAGACATGGTGCAGGTCAGAGTGAGTGAGGGGATATTGGAGGGAGAGGTGATAGACAATGAGTACGGAGGGAAGTTCTACAGCTTCAAGGGCATCCCCTACGCGCAGCCCCCCGTGGGGGACCTCAGGTTCAGGGTAAGTCCATTAGGAGTCCGTCTATTGGTGATACCATCTTGAAGTCTATTTCAAATAATAATACTAGTGTTTAGTAAGTATTTTATACTATAATGGCAAGCGACGTAGAGCAAACAGGCAACAATAGAGTCAAAATAGAGGAGTCACACCTCATCGAAAGATTAAGCTGCGGCGCAAAGTGCGCAGGAAGTCGGTGCGACGGAGGACCGCGCGGCCTTGAACCGTGCGAATTAAAATTGAGAATATTTTAGTCACACACGTTAGACACTAAGATAATTAATCAGATTTTTTTAATTATTACTTATTTTTTTGGTGTGGCTCACTGACCACTCGATGGCGCTTCACGTCGATGTTTTTTTTGAATCCTTCGCATTTGTTATTAATATATTTGACGGCGTCTGTCAAAATTTGTAATCATCGTGTACAACGGGCGTGACGTCACCAACCACACCACCACCAAACAGTATAAAAGGAGAAGTTGGACGGTAGAAGGACTGCGGCCACTTCTTCTCCCAGCGCAAACGCTTTCCGAAGTGGTAGTAATGCTAGATGTAGTACTAATGTTAATCAGATAAC